>FXXK01001354.1:20569-43792 GCA_900184695.1 Betula pendula
AAGAAAGAAATGGGCTGCTGGCTTGCGTGAATGACCAAGGAAAGAGGAGGAAGGGAAAAAGGGAAGTGGGCTGCCACGTGATGCACCAAACCAGCTGTCCATGTTTTTGAATTTCAGCAATCTTGGTTGTGTGACAAGTGGCAACACATGCACCACTATCTTAAAGTAGCTCTTATCTTTTCTAATATTGTATTATGACCCCACTTAGCTGAAATTACATCACTTGATAATTATTGTTTTGCCCTATGCTTAATTTATCTATCACATATTCTTATATTTTCTAATTAATTGACATTGTTACTACACAATTACCATACTTATCTTATTATCAATTATCATTATAATTATTTATATACACTATTAATTCAAATTGTCCAAGGGTTTTATTAACTAACTCCTTAATTATTTTCTTGGGTGTAACAACATCCGCTATGACGGGACACGATACATGAGCTTTGGAGGATGGAAGGTGGATACTTGTCTGATATTTAGCATTTTCTGATTGGCTAAATATAACATTTTCTCTATACACTTTTTAATGCTACTCTTTTTCTCCCTTCTAAATCTGTAGAATTTGGAACAAGTGAGAGAAAGGACCTTAAGCAGAGTGGAATTTGCAGACATCCCCGCCATATGTAATATATTATTGAAGGATCTATCATTAGAATATACGATCGCGTTCTTCACATGAAGCCCGTATATGAAGCTAAAGATTTTAGGTTGATGATACAAGATTGCAGTCTGAAATATGCTTCTGTGTTTGCTATCATAGCACCACATCAGTTCTGGATCCCTCCAACAATCTCATAAACAAACTCAAAAATCCCTTCCTTGATAGCACGGAAGATGGCTGCAAAAACACCACTAGTCCTCAACCTCCCTTCATCAGTTGAAATTGATATCTCTTCGCACATGTGGCGCTGAAGTTCGCGAGACTGGACACGGGCCAACTTCATTTCATATATATGCTTCACTCATTCGCAAACACTCCAAATAGTGCCAAGTTAACTAGATGAAACTATAAATTGAATAAAGAAGTTCAAAAACTTAATCAAAAAATCAGATTAATTGATTGGATATTGCAGTATACCCAAGAGGTTGAGGAGAGTTGACATTATTTGGTGCAATACAGCTAGCACTGCAAGGTAAAAACGACACTTACATATCAACATTAGACAATTATTGCTAAAAATATAATAAAGTATTTATAATTAATCAACTATGTGTATCTACAAACTAAAGTATCTACAAGCTACTCAACATTATAATCTAATTACTCCCACAAAAAAATACTACTAGAAATGGCCCAAGCAGCACATAAGCTCCTACTGACAGTATAAAACCCAATTGTGTTTTGTACGGACAAAACAAGTTCGGCTTTTGAGGAGGGCCTAGTCAACGAGTGAACAACACAAAAGAAAGAGTAGTATATGCTTTCTGTCCTGTCGAAGCATCCAACTTTTGTTCAATTTGTTAAAAAAAAGAAAATACTTACTTGGCCACATAAGACAAATTAAACAAAGTTGGATGCTTCAAGTAGGACATTAGGCATTACTCTAAAAGAAAAGGTAGAGGCATACAGCAGCGTGTAGAAAGAAAGAAAAAAAAATTGGTTGTTTTTTTTTTTTTTCAGGAAGAAGTCAGTGGGTCTCGAGCCGGAAAAAGAAGGATTAGACTTTGCCGGCAATAGTTGAGGACTTGAGGAGATTTGTTAAAAAAAAAGGGGGGCTTCTTCAACAAAATGTATTTTCTAAAGTATACACTCGAGGACGAGTTCTTTCGAATTAAGAGAAAATAAGGCGGGATGAGTCGAGAATAATAAATTAGGTTATTGGTTTTATTTAGTTTTATTAATTAATTAGATTATTGATATTTAATTTTTAAGAACTAGTGTTATTTTGTAATTTAATAATGGCTTTGGCTTAAAGTCAGTCAAATTAGAGTTAAATTCTTCTGTCGGTATCTATTTAAGTGTTCTTTTGTATTCTAATGAAAACAGCTTATGATTGATGAATAAGCAAATATTTTGTTTGAAGTATGAGTCATTTTCTCTTCGGTGGTGAGACTCTATCAAGGCCAATAAGTAGGGGTATACAAGTGAGGCGGCTATTAATCGCTAACCACCACTAACCGTATATATAACCGTATAACCACATGCAACTTGATAACCAGAAAACTACCTAGGCTAGTTCCAATTACCGGTTATAAGGATTGAGGAAAGCAGTTAAAACTGGTTTTATAAAATATAGGGGAAACTTCACAAAGGGTATTTTAAATCGCATGAAAGTTTGAAAGGCCTTTGTGAAATTTTGAATAAAATATATTATATATATTAAAAATAATAATAATTAAAACCTAAAAATATTAGATGAAACTTACATTGACAAAGCAGTCATGGAAAGGCAGGCGTAGTAGTATAGAAGCGCTGTTGCCCATATATTATGCTTTACTAATAACACTAAAACCAAAGCAAAATTGTTGTGTAAAATATGATGTACAAGCGAATGGTTATTAATCGTTAATAATTGGATAACTGGATAACAAATAATTGAAAATAACCACCGGATAAACCACGCTAAACCGTTGTGGTTACCGGTTATAGTATTGGAAAAACTGGTTAATAACCGTAACTTGATTCATAATAAATAATAAGGTATTAAAACTTAAAAAAATTTACTCTAATATGTTGTAGGTACAAGTTAAATTTTGGTATTTCAACGGAATGTAAACCCTTAAATGAATGAATCCATCTTTGCATGTTAGAGATTTAGTTCTGCGAATTCAAATACCTGAGACTTGATGTCTCTATGTAATAAATAATGTTGCCAATGGTACATTGAGACAATATCTGTGTACTTGTATTGTGAAAACGCAGAACTAGTGAGACTAAAAACTAAACTTTAATGTTATTTCATTTTATGTATAATAAAATAATTTAAAATAATCAAAATTAAGTTAAAAATAGCTTAAAAGGGGCTTTAAAAATTTAAAAGATGAATCCACAAGGCTTTATTATTTGTAAATCGGTTATCGGTTAGTAACAATTGCAACTAGCTATCGACCGGTTGCAGTTTCGGTTGTTTTAAAATTAAATAATCGAGAATCTGGTTGCAGTGTGATTTGTAAGCAATAACGCACCGCAACCGATTATACACCCCCTGTAAAAAAAGCTGAGAACTATGAGTTTATATAGAGGACTATTGCACCATTTAGTTCGTCGTTCCCTATCATTTTTTATAATATTTTGTTGATATCATATTCTTAATAAGGAAAGGAAAGTCTAATTAATGTGAGATTATACTTTCTTTTGTTATGGTTCCATCACAGCGTCAGATAAACAGCCACAAAAACTAGAATTAAGCTTCACCAAAACATGGAAGAGGAACTTTTGAGTGACTCCAAGCAATCGTGCAATAGATAATCCCAACAAGAAAAGGTCTAAGGCTGTAAGTGAAAAGAAGTTTTTTTTTTAATGAAAAATGTTAGGCTTTGCAAAATATTCTACAAAAAAAACTCTTTATAAAATTATGTAGCACAACATGATTAAATTTATTAAAATTTGAATTTATCTCCTTCCAATTATATTGTATCACATCACTTTATAAGAGTTTTTTTTTTATAAAATATTTTGTAAACCTAACATTTTTTTTTAATTATTATTATTCAAATGAGGGAAGAAAAAGGAGGGAATGTGAAAGAAGACATGTTCAACGTTAACCGCTTAAACATAACATACAAAACAGTCCACACCATTCCTATCCCCATCTCTATTTCTTCCGCGTCTTTAATGCAAAAAAAAAAACGTTTTCTTCTTCTTCTTTCAAGTCCATACAAAACAAATCTTCTTTTTTGTTGCCAGCACAAAAAAAAAAAAGAAAAAGAAAAGAAAAGTCGTTCTTCGATTACTGTTTCCTATGATGAGATGAAATGAGATAAAATGAAGTTGCGAAAATTATGATCCTCATTGTTACAAGCCAAATCTTAGGGAGAGAAATATTGGGCAAAAACAAGCCTGATCCGATAGCTTTTACTTGATCGCTTTGGCGTTTTTCTACTTCTTTTGAATGTTCAAACGAATTTCATTGGTGGCACGAGCTGATTCAATGTGTATACCTTTCAGCAGAAAAGGTTAATGAAGTAATCAAGAATTTGGTAGTACCATTAGTAAATCTCGATTTCATGCAACTTTTTTTTTAAGCAATACAATTAAGTAAATCTTCTAATAACTGATGGTAATTAAGAATATACTTTTTCGAAAAATTAATATTATAAATTTGGCTTTATAATATTACGAAATAAATGCGACCAAGACATCGATTTCCGAAATAAATTCACGTTATGCCATTTTGATAGATTCTCGTATCAAAAAAAAAAAAAAGAGAGATTAGTGCCATGGTACATGGGGCTGTTTAGTTACCTCATTCAGCCAAATAAAGGTAGTTTGGTGAGCCACTTCAAATTCTTTGCGAGTGGTTTGCCGCCACCATTTCGGCCAATTGGGGCCATTTGGTTAAAGTGGATGGCTCTATCACTCCCTACTTTATTTTTTATTTTTTTTTACACTAGTGTTGTGGAGCATTTTGAAAAGTTTAAGTCTTAAAAAATCACGTGCAACGCATTTGATTGGCTCTCGGTTCAAAAAAATAAAAAAATAAAAAATAAATAAAGAAATAATTGACCAAGGGCCTAATATGCCCTAATTAGGTACTTTGAGATGGTCAAATATCGCTTTTTGAATATTAGAGACTAAAACACAAAAAAAGAGTACTTCAAAAAGGTTAAAGTATATTTTTTCACATATAAATATATAGCCGTAAGCACATTTGCTTTCTTGTGAAATCCCCATGAATCCTTTCGTTGGTGGGATTCATCCAAATCCCATAGATCACCATAGTAATTGTGTGCCCAAGTGTGTATATATAGTCCCTGAACAATTTAACAAAAAGAGAAAAAAAAAAAAAAAAGTGATACTAACAAGAGTAGATCCATCGTTTCCAAAACACAATTGGCTTTCCACTCGGAAATGCGTAAGGCACGGTAGGAGAGACCTTCTCTTTGTCTGGAGAAAGAGCCAAAGGCGGATAACGCTGGATTAAATGCAGAGCAATATCTGTAATTGTGTTGTACCATCGTACGTACAAAAAACAACGAACACAGAGGAAATTATGGTGCCAAGACATTAGATCGATCATCGGAAATAACGGCTATTAATGGAAAGTTAAAAGGAAAACTTAATCTTAGAGATAACTTTATTTATTCATGAATTATCACTTCTTTTGTAATGTCTTTTTAAAGTTAAAAATTTTTCAATTTAGTGTATCTAATTTCTTTTTTTTTTTTAATTCTTTCTCTTCGTTACGTTAAGAGTTTTTGTTAAATTCTAACAGAGACATATCAAAATTTTTTAAAATACTTCTCCATTTTTTAGGGGGAAAAAATACAAAGATTTAGATATTGATGAGAATTTAACCGAATTTGCAAAAATACATACGACTGAATGTTTGAAATTTTCTTTATATATATATATAAATCGAAGTATTTTGAAAATTTTAAAAGGATTTAACGAAAAATCGTAATAGAGATGAAATTAAAAATTCAATGTACTAAATTGAAATTTGTACTTTAAAAATATTGTAAAAAAGATGACAATTTAGGAGTAACTAAAGTTATCCATTAATCTTACCTAACATCCGGGTATATATAGCCCGTGTACAAAGTGTAGGTTTGCTAATTCCTCTTTCGGGCATTAGATCGTCGGGCAGAGTAAGAGAATAAAGATAGCGAACGAATTCTTTATACCTGTTTTCAATGGCCATAACAACTGGAATACGTCCATTGACGTGTCCAATGCTGACCAACTTCTTGTTCTTTCTAAGCATGCACTTTGCCATCCGGTAGTTACCGGAGAGAGTTGTCTCGGCTAGAGTTGTGCAACCCTCAATATCTCGTATTTCCAAGTTTTCTTTCGACATTAACTCCACCAGCTCCTCCACGATGTGCACGTGTCCCGCAGCAACAGCTATGTGAAGAACTGTCTTGCCCTGAAATGTCATCCTCACTGCATTGCGGTGGAGCTCAATTAAGGAATTGCTTTGCAGACTTGCAGTGTTCCAATCTCCACTTTTCACAGCCTTAATTAATGGCAATATTTCTTGTTTTTAATTTTCATAGAACGAAATGAAAGTAAAGGATGATGTTTCCATCTGTTTATTTTAAATTTCAGAATTAACTAAAATATAGACTATATATTAGAGGCCATCAGAATTTGTACCAACGTACGTACAAGCATGCCACGTCAACGAAAGTGAGATATTAATTATCCTTCAATTAATTAAAATTAAAAATAAACTTTCTTAATTCTCCCTTAGTCTAAATAAAATCTCATATCACTTTTAAATCCTCTTTAATAAAATTAAAACTTAGGAATCAAAACTTATAAACTAAAATCTACCAACCAAAATAAATATAGACATTTTTCTTAAAATTCTCCAAACTTATTATTTCATCCACATATAAAATATTAAAATTCCATCTTATTTTAAGAATAAGAAGCTGTATTCAGGGAATAAAACCATGAGAAGCTGTTCGTAGGCTCGTAGCTCAACCTGATTTAACAAAATATCTCCTCTTTTCATTTCAGTATTGTAGGGGCCCTACGTACGAAGCCTTGATTGCCTAATATGTGATGGGAGGGATTGCCATTAATATCAATTAGTTGTCCAATTTGGACAGCATACGTGTGAGGGTTTATATAATTGGTTGTACAGTTTATAATTTATTTAAGCAGGTGAATCAATATTTTTTTACAATTGAAAATCTCAATCTAACGGAAAAAGCTTTTTCTTATCGGCAATAATTTTGGCGACCGGGTACTTTACAAGGATTTTGATTTTTAGTAACGACTTTAAGAGTGAATGACAAAAAAATCGTCGCTAATAACTTGTTATCCGCTACGACATTTTGTTGTCGTTGCTAATACTCAATTAATCCTAATGACATTTTGTAATCATTGTTAATAATTTAAAAATTATTGATAATCATGACAACAATTAGGTAATCTCGAATGTGTCGTTGTAAATGACATACTATTTTTACTAACGACAAAGGTCATCATTAAAAACGAAACATATCTGCTACAACTGTGGTCGTTGCGGATAAGTAGATATCCGTGATGACCGAATGTTGTCATTGCGGATACAGCCATACTTAAATTAAAAAAGAAAGACTTTTATCTAATACTCATCTGCAACGACTTTCTTAGTCTCTGATAGCCTACTAAAAATATGAACATTTTTGTGTATGTTAATATCTTAACATATATATAAAAATAACAACATTATATTAATATTCTCAGAAAATTTTTTAAAAAACAATATATTAATATATAGATAATATTTTGTGTGTATATATATATATATATATATAGTTAATTTTAATTCAGACAAAAGAATAACATATATTATTATTATTATTATTTATTTTAACTAAAGATATCAGTAGAAGTGATGACTCATCACAGTCGTCGCCAATAAGAACATCATCAGCGACGTACTTTAAGTAGTCGTAGCTAGGTAAAACAGGCGGATCCTTTGGCGCTATGTGCAAAAATTTCGTACAAAAATTCAGCCATTCCCCTAAGCAACCTTCACTTTCTCAGTTTCTCGTCTCACAACTAGGCCAAGAGAGAGAAAGAAGCTCTGAGGGTAAAGCCAAGGTGAGAGATTCTGCCATTGGAAGCAAGAAAAGGTAAATCTAAAGCTTATATTTATAATTTGTTATAGATAATGGATATACAACTCAAAAACCTTATGGATTGTTAGGATTTTCTTAGGTTTAATTTCTGTCTCGAGAAAACCCTTTAATTGCTCTCTAGCAAAGCCCATTCCATTGATTCTTCACCACCATTTGATTATTTAACAAATATTGAGTTGATGGCCTTGCTAAGCTGTTTGGTTCTTTGAAAAAATTTGAGGAAATAATAAATTAGAGCAAGAAACGTTAAGTTGTTTGAGAAGACTGTTTTCTGTTTGTGGCAGATCGAGAAAGGAAACGTCACAAAGCTGTTTTCTGCAGATCGGGTATGTTAAGTTGGGGATTATATGTTGTGAATGACCATGCCTTCACCTTATATTTTAATTATAGTAGATTTAAACTGCTTGGGCTGACATAACGTTTATGCTTCAGTACTTGTACAATTCAAATTTAGGGAAAAATGTTTCAAAGGTTTGAATGGGATTGTTTTACACATCTAGCTAGCTTTTGTTTTTTTGTTTAAATTTGAAGTTTCTAAGTCTAAATATACTACTCCTAGTAAAACATTTGGGGAGCCATGGAGGATGAAGCTGTCTAGGGTTGATTTGATGTTGAGGGATTGGCACGTTTCTACTGAAGTTTCCAATGAAGTTTCCAAATACAAGATTGAAGTCAGTCAGTACAAGTCCAAAATCGAAGTTGATGCTGCTACTTTTGCGTTGCAACTAGAAAGACAGAGGAATAATTTTCGTGCAAAGGAATTGAAGTACCAATTTGCACTAGCATGCTCATGTGGTCTTCTTTTTGTCTTGCTGTTTTATCCTGCATGTAGCGGATTGTCGTCACGGCTGATGTTGGCATGAGTAGTTAATTAGACCTATTACTATCGGTGGTATGATTTTGTAAAGAGTTTGGAATGTTCTAAATGTGTTGTAATTTAGATTGATGTTGTAATTTTGTCAAAAACAATGTTGTAATGTAATGTGTAATGTATTTGGCAGCTTTCTGTTTTTCGATACTGATTTCTGATTCCTGATAAAGTGTGGTTTCCTTAGTTGTGTTGTTAACTAAGGAAATGCTTTGGCCTTTCCATTCCTAAATTTCCAAATACTCTTTCTTTACTCTATGCAAGTAGTGGATATTATCAATGCAACAGCAACATCTTATGCAAGTAGATGCTGATTCAATCAATTGATTGGTAGCCTACTCAAAATATACCACAACACAATCAATCTAAATACAGCATAAACCGTCTGCAAACACTATAAACAATCAAAATGAACTCATACAGCACAAACCATCCAGCATAATCACCAAACTGATGGCATAATTGAAGATCACCTCCAGCATGATGATGCCCACCAAGGGTTAAAATCCATATTAAATATAATGGAGAATTATTACATACAACCCTTGTGAATCATGACAAAAGACAGGTCTAATACTAAGCAGCTAAGTGGACCAAAGATATTAAATTCAAAGCACCAAAAACTCAGCAAAGAAAAACTTCAGATTTAGACCATTACCATATATCTGCTATTCTTGTATTAGGTTTCAAAATATACAATTATAAAAAAAAACCATATGTTCAATGGTGACAAAACAGAGCACAAAAAGGTCATCTTCAAACCATCCCAATTCACAATTGCCACATCTTTTTCTTTCCTCTATCCTTGGCTGCAGGGTTCATACTTGTGGTGGATTTGCCTTTCCCCTTGTCCATCCTTGCAGCCTCTTGAAGACCTGCTGGAGGTTTGTCAGTTGTTGCCCCTTTGCCTGGTTGTATATCAAAATCAGGGGGGGCAACCCTAAATACTATACCACCTGATCTGGGAGGACCCCATGAGCATACTGGGCCACCTCCTGCAATTGGGGGTGGCCCGCTAGGGTTACCAGTGAGGTCAACTACATGCTTGACACTCTTCTTAGTTGCCCTCCCAACAGCAACATCTTGTCTCAATCTACCAGTTATCCTAGACCTTGTACCTAGCACTTGAGTTGTCTTCCTTCTTATATAAGCTGCCTGCATGTTCAAACAGAAAAAATGTCATTAGGAATTGAATCAAACTAATTGGCAATAGATCTGATCAGAAACACATACATGTGTACGGGTACGGGCTATAGGAACTTCAGATTGCTCATGTTGTTGCTGTCTTGTTTGACTTCTAGGATCTTCATCTTGTCTTGGAGATGGTTGGGTACTTGGGCTTGGCATATATGCATGTTCACTTGATGGAAGTGTTGTCTGACTTGCATCTTCTGCATCTCTGCTAGATGGGGTATGAACATTGTCTGCATGTCTGCTAGGTGGGGTGGGGGCAGTTTCTGCACCTCCTCGTGTTCTTTTTCTTCCCCTCACTGACGGGCCACTTGATGAGCCACTCAACTACAAAAGAAAAGAATCAGTTAGATTAGTTCTAGCAAAGAAAGAAATCATTTCCAATCTTTTAACTTACCATATCTAGATTCCAATCAATGCCTGCAGTTGATCTATAATAAGCTGCCTGTTGTTCTCTTCTTTCATCTTGTCTCTTCCTTGCGGGGCAACTTCTTTTGTTGTGACCCCACTTTTTACATTGCCCACACTGGATCTTACCACCCCCCTTTCTCATTGTGTACTGATTTCTTGGCTCTTCAACCCCTCTTTGCCTTAACTTTTTAGGTCTTCCAGGAGCTACCCTTGCCTTAGGAGGTTCTATATTAGGTTGGTCACTCCTAGGCCATTGCTCTTGACTTGGCACTAGGTAGATAATGGGATTATATGACTCCAAATACTTTTCTTTCCCAAAGTAGTCACTAATATAATCTACAGGGTTACCCCCATGGTACAAGATGGCTGATATAGCATGACTACATGGGATTCCAGACACATCCCATTTCCTACAACCACATGTCTTGTCCTCCACATTTACTACAAAACGCATCCCACGGCTCTCAACCTCAAACAGACCTGAACCAGCATATGTGCACGAACAGTGGCTTGACTCATCCTCCTCAAATTCCAACTTGGCCTGTATTTTTGGCCCTATATTGCCATCCATTGCACGAATCAATTCCCTTTTCCTCACATACCTCCTCATCAACTTATTCCTAATCTCTTCCAACATTGACAAGATTGTCATGTCTCGGTACTTCTTGATCCATGAGTTGAAACTCTCACAAGTGTTGTTATGCAATAGGTCACACTTTGCAGCAGTATTGAACCATCCCCTACACCAACTGCTGGGGTCAACCTTTGCAAGATACTCATATGCGGGCTTATTAACCCTCTTCATCTCTTCCATTGCTCTATGGAACTCAACTTGAGTGTATGACGAGGCAGCTGTCCAAAGCAGGTCCTTAAGTAGAATCCCTTTATGACCTTCATTTCTGAAATTGGCATACAAATGCCTCACACAAGTACGATGTTCAGACATAGGAGACACTTGTTGAATACTTTGTACAAGACCCTGCACACACGGAAAACATTTAGAACACAAATTTTACAAACAGTTGGAATTACAGAACATCAACACAAATTAAATGAAAAGATAAAACTTTCCCAATTTCAACTAACCTTCTGTCTATCCGAAATGAAAGTCCAGCC
The DNA here is from genome assembly GCA_900184695.1 of Betula pendula. NCBI lineage: Eukaryota > Viridiplantae > Streptophyta > Magnoliopsida > Fagales > Betulaceae > Betula > Betula pendula. The sequence continues at coordinate 31,908 of FXXK01001354.1, forward strand.
ACCTCGACCAGATTGGCCAAGATCTCCCACAAGCGTATTTAAGAACCATGTCCAACTGTCTATAGTCTCTGCTTCTACAACTGCCATGGCAATTGGGTACATGTTGTTGTTGGCATCCCTCCCAACAGCAGCCATTAATTGCCCTTTATACATTCCCTTTAAGAAACACGCATCCACACCGATAACAGGTCGACAACTTGCAATGAAACCATTTTTCATTGCTGCCAGCGAAACATACAACCGTTGAAACCTACACGGCACCTGAGGCATTGGTCTATCAACCATCAAAATTAAACAACTACCAACATTGGTCCTCCTAACAGCCGCACAGTAGTCCCATAATCGATGATATTGCTCGTCCAATTTACCATAAATTTTCTTTTGCGCCTTTTTTTTAGCCCTATACAACGAACTAACATGTACATCGACATTCCACCTCGATTTGACCTCTTTCTGTAAGACTTCAATTGGCATGTTTGGCTGGTTTCTAAAAGAATCTATGCACCATTTAGCTATCCAAGTAGAATTGATCATGTGATTCTTGTATCTCCTAGTGCATGAGTGTCTTGGCCTAAGTGATACCCAGATGAATGAAGACTCATCCTTTAGCAGCCTCCCATAAACCCTATAGTTACAATTGATATCCTTGCATACTGCCACAACCCGTGTCCTTTCATTTTTCTTGAAGACCAAATCCTTTCCCTTCACAATATTTGCTTGTTTCACAACTTTCCTAAACTCATTAGCATCATGAAACAGATTACCAACCTGCAAGACTGGATTTTGCAGATCTGATTTGCAAAACTGAACCCTCTTAGTGACATCAGAACGTTTTGATCTCAATTCACCATCTTCATCACTGGGTATGGGAGATATAAGAATGTCAGATCTAGCCATGTCAGAACTATCTTCATCCCCTGCACCACCTCTGTCTTCCACATCCTCTTCCCCACCTCTGTCTTCCACATCCTCTTCCCCACCTCTGTCTTCCACATCCTCATTCGGTTCATCATCTCCATCTCCAACACTCCTTTCCACTCCTACCCTTGTACTATCCTCTCCATCAAGACTATGCCCCCCGTAGTCTGAATCATCAGCATGACCATCAGTATCCTCACTGAGAACATCATCCCAAAAGGCATCCTTCCTAAATACAACATCCCTCTCATAATCTTCATCCTCTTCTGCATCTCCTTCTTCTTGCAATCTACTCAACATCAACATCAACATCTACTATCCCATATGAAACCAAATACAACTCCACTAAACCATGCCTACATGGTGTTTGACCATTTCCTCAACATCATGGTCAGATGATATAAGCCTTAACCCTTCATCTAAAGACTTATCAGGCAACCTATAATAATAAATTAGATCCCCTTTCCCTGTACCTATACTCCTTACAAACAGCCTGTATTTCGATAAAAGACAATTTATTCACATACGTACACCTACCTTGCCTGTTAAAAGTACCCCCATAATGCACCTCAAACATCAATAAATATGTACCCATGTGTCCTGCCACATTGATAGCACAACATTTACTTTACATATTAAAAAAGGGCCCTACTTCAGAAAGTGACAGATAAACAAAGACTACGGATCAAAGAAGATGCTGATAAAGGCACTAACGTGTGGTCAATTGCAGGGGCCACATGATTCCCAGTATAATAATTTACAAATGCATAAAAGGCCCCTGTAATGGGGCCAAAAAAAAAAAAAAAAACAAACATAAGTCAACATTTGCTATAATCCATCAAACAAACAGACAACAGAGTTCACTAAAAAATTATTCCTTCTAGCTTAAAACCGACAGCGTTCACAAAGTACCCACTAACAAAGAACCAAAGGTCCAAACTTTCGTCAACTTCAACAAAAAGTAAAGGACACAACCCATTATACCCAAGTCCCAACCAAACAAAAATACAACTCACACAACCGGAATATAAATAGAGAACCCAAATATTTCTAGGAAATCAGAAATTAAGCAACCAATTATGTCATTGAAATATGGATTGACCTGATGTGAACGAAGTCCAGAATAATGCCGATCCAGCTGAATATCGCAGTATGAAGCCACAAATCAGTGAAGAAAGTGTCGAACTCGTAACAAAGTGTTCGTCAGTGTGCCAAAGTATGTTTGTCAGTGTGCCAAAGTACTGGTCATCTTCAAACTATTTTAGGGTTCGTCTTCTTCCTCATGAGTAAAGTAGATGAAATTCGAAATTTGAAAAAAATTCTTACGGTTACAGTCTATTAACTGCGTGGGTAAACCGACATGATGGTTTAATGGTTTGGTTTAATGGTTTGCTATATCAACATATTTACAGCCAACCACGTGTTATACAAGCTGTGGGTTTAGGCATCAGTGAGATAAGGGGTAAAACGGACCGATCAGCTTAAAGTTACCACGTGCGCGGCACGTGAGGGGCCATCCGTTAGGATTTAACAGAAAATCCTAACGGAGGGGGGAGATTGCAAAAAACTAGAAGTTTGATATACTAAATTGAGAGGTTTTGAAGATTAGGGGGGGGATTGCAAAAGGCATGACAGTTTAGGGGGGGTAAGTGAAGTTTCCCCTACTTTTAATTAGCTTTTTACCCTTGCCTATTTAAAGTGATTTATAATCCATAATTAAAATTCTTGGGCATTACACCCACGTTAGGTCACCTGGACCCAACGTGGGTCACTTTAAAAAAAATTAAAAAATTAAAAAATTAAAAATTGAAAAAAAATCAAAAAATAAGGGTATTAAGGTAATTGAACCCCCCTTCCGGTAAGGATTTAACAAAAATCCTAATGGAGGGGAGACATTGCAAAAAATTCAAACTTGGATACACTAAATTCAAGAGGAGTAAGTGAAAGTTATCCCAAAAAATTTATCTTGGGATGTCCCCTCCATTAAGCAAAATCTTCAATCTGGTGTATATGTCAAATTAGACCGTTAAATGGGTAAAATGACCTTTATGCCCATTTTAAAAAAATTACAAATTTACCCTTATTTCTAATAAAAATAAATTTTACCCCACGTGGTTGGTCATTGGGTCACAGGTGACCCAAACGTGAGTCACTGACCACGGCGAGGTCACCACCAGACCCCACCGTGGGTCACGGAACCACGTTGTTTCATGTTAACAACATGGGTACTTAAAAAAAAAAAAATCAAAGGGTTTTAGCTAATTTAACCCTCTTCCATTAGGATTTAACAGGAAAATTGTAACGGAGTGGACATTGCAAAAAATTCAAACTTGAACACACTAAATTGAGAGATTTTTGAAATTTAAGGGGGCATTGCAAAAGTCGTGACATTTCAAGGGAAGTAAGTGAAGTGTTATCCCAAAAAATGTACTTGCCATTACATTTTAATTCCCCCCCCCCCCCCCCAAGCTCTACCACTAAGGGAATCAACCTAAATTTTCATAATTTGATGTTATTTTTGCTAAGACTTCAAATGGACATGGTGTGATTGGTAAGGAATGGTGTTAAGCCGTTCTGGGCTCTACAAGATTGCCTCTGATCAAGCTGCTTGGGGACCTGCCATGATTTGGCAGTTCTCGGCGAGGTCATGTCTGCTATGCGTGCGTTAACGAGATTATATTTGGAACAATATAAAATTTAAATTGAAAATAAAAGGATTAAATGATAATCGGTCTAAAGCAGCAGGATGAGTCACAAAATATGCAACATATAGCAACTGAAAATTAATAAGCCATTCGTCCAAGAACATATTAAAAAAAAAAAAATTTTAGTTTGGTAGGTATGCCAATTCTTAATGGACCACGTTTACATCTATTACAACCAATGATAAAGTTATACCCACCGTGCATTTTCTTATAAAAGATGCTCGTCCGTAAGTTGAAATGAGCATCTCAACAAGAAGGGGCAATGCATCAATACGAATAGGGTGACGGGTACACAAGCCAAACAAATGATAGGAATGACAATCCATGATTGTCCATGTAGCATAATTAAAAGAGCAGAGAAAAGGCTATCATCATTGCTGAATGGAAAGAAAAGAGTGGAAAGGCCTATGATCATCTTTCTTGGCAAGGATTCAGGAATCGTCTTCGTGCATAGCGTGATGTGAGAATTCCCCAAAAAACATCAACACTGAAGTTGATGAGGAAAACAGCGACAAGGCATCAGATATAATAAATACCATGAACAAATTTTCATCTAAGAATACAGGGTAACCATCTTGTTTGTTACCGCCTGGAACAGTAAAGGCTGCAGCAAACATAATAGTAACAATTAGAGCACCTACTACTGTACAAGAAGTTGCCGTGCCCTTCATCCATGTCTCTCCCTCTTTCTTCAAGTCCTTGTGGTTCTTCGTAAACAATTCCCTAGGAGTCAAACCATCTTTGTTTGACAATTCCTTACACTTGGGATCGACAATACTCTCCACCTCCTGCATTATTGATTTAATTCTTGTAAGTCCCATTTTATCCCAAAAGAATTTCAAAAATTATACTTATACTCCCTTAAACTTACACCTAAATTGAAACGTTCCCCAAACTTTGAACAGTTTAAATTGATCCCCCAAACTACTTAATTGCTTTACATAGTCTCCTTTGTTAGTATTTTCCATTAAACCTAACCGAAATTTTAAAAAATGACAATAACACCCCCGCATCACATAAAATTAATAAAACATAGTGCTAGAAAACCCGCGGCCAGGTCGCGGGTCTCCTTGGCTAGTGAATTTTTTTAGTTGAAGGACATAATTGTATTTTTATAGAAATGATAGGGGTATAATGGACATTTTACTCACTCTATCGGATTCAACGCAAGATTCTAAAGGAGGAGACTAAGTGAAACGACTAGATATTTTAGGGGTCAATTGTAAGTTTTTAAAGTTTGGGGGGCATTGCAATTTGGGTGTAAGTTTGAGAGGGGTAAGTATAGTTTTTCAAAAAGAAAAAAACTACTAATATATAAACTTGATACCCTATTGGTCAGCAAGAATAAATAGTATAAAGACGGAGAATTTAACCTTCTATATAGAAAAAGTAAATATTAACTTTAAAGCTCGATATGTGATATAACTGATTGAAAAAAGAAAAAAAAAAGTGAATTACAAAGATAGGATGAATGTTATATTAAATCATCCGTTATCCAAAGTCTTAAACTTATAAAAGGATGAGTATGATCGATTAATTAGTATTATAGATATATACTTTAACTTTATTTACTTTATTTTTTTTAATTGTTTGTTTGTTTGTGTTCTAAGTCTAAAGCATCTAGAATCCTATTCGCCATCTATACTTTTAACATTTGTGCATAAAGAATTATGTGCGGATTGGATACTAAAAATATCTCCTCAAATGATATAATCCCAAATAAGGCCCTACTCCTATTACTGTATATCAAATGATAATATATTGTGTGTAGAATCAACTATAATAAAATTTCCAAGTAATTAAATATTTCTAGCTACTAAGAAATGACTTTTCTTCTCCCCACATGTTTATTTTGTCTCCACTATTTTTTCTATTCCATTCTTCTTTCTCCACGGAGAATACTCAGCTTGATCTTGAAAAACTAATCTCCCAAACTGATATTGTCAAGATTCATGGTATTCTTTTACAACCCATGACTATCCAAAATGCTGCCTGTATTGGACATGGATTGGGAACCTTTTGGAAAGGACGGAGTTTTCCTCTATACTGGGTTGGAGGAAGTTCCTCTAACATAGCCTATAAAAATGTTATGTGTCTTTTTGCATGTGGGAAACACATGTTTTTTAAATAGCATGTAAGAAGCACATGCCTTTTTAATAAGTTTGTTCCAACTTTATCTTTACAATTAAAAAAAACTTGTGATTCTCACATGCAAAGGAAAACTCTGTCTAGATGGCTTTGACACTCCCGAAATCATTTATGAAAAATTCCTTCGTGCTGAAGTAGCGATTGATAATATAATCCCCCTAGTTTCTGGGTACAACACAAGAAAGAATGGGCAAAAAACCCTTATGCATACAATTCAAATATAATATAAAAGAGTATTTGATAATTGTTGTTTTTGTTGATGTTTGGGAACACACAACAGGTGGCTATCCAGTCTTTCTAGATACTCTAAAAAACTATATAATATAAAAGAGTATTTGATAACCCTTTTGTTGATGATTGGGAACACTAGAGGTGGCTATCCAGTTTTTCTAGATACTCTCCGAAACTATGTTTATGAGTCTCACCTAAATGCGGAATCATAAACTTCTCAAAAAGTTGAATAACATCATTTTTCCTTTGACAAATCCAGAAGAACACTTCCATCAAACTACTCCCTTCCCCATAATGATCTTTTTTTTTTTTTTTAATTGTCCCATAATGATCATTATATCATAAATAGTTAATATGTTATTACTTGTTATGAACTCAAATTTACAAGCTATAAGGACCTTGTGATTTAAATATTTTGTACATTAATTGCACTTAAAACACCTAAATCACATACAATATAACGAGAAATTCAATTAATCTCATGAATCACAATTACCCAAACAATATGAATATTAAAAATAAAACAAATTTTCATTTTAAAAAATCGAATTCAATTTGGTATTTAGGGTACTAATCCTAGCAGTCAACAGTGAAAGTATATGAGAAAAGTTTGTAATGAGAGAGATTACCTTAAACCATTGTCGTTCTCTTTGCATCTGCAAAGCTGCACCTTGGATTTGATTAAGTAGAATCGAAGGGCTTGTCATTCCTGCCATATGTAAGATGCAATTGCCTTTGTTATCAACCCAAGCTATCATATTGTTCTTCACATCAAGCTCGTATATAAGGCTAAAGATTTTTGCTTGACGATGTAGGACAGCGAATGAAAATATAGACATTTGGTCTTCACAACGGACCCACAGGAGATCTCGATTTGCTCTAACTATAGCAAAAATAAATTCAAAATTCCCTTTCTCGACAGAACGGGTGATGGCTTTGTTCACAACACCGAAGCTTCTAGTAATTGATACTTCTTTGCACATGCGATCCAGAAGTTCATGGGACTGGACATGGACTAACTTCGTTTCATATAAATCCTTGATTCCTTTATCAACAATCAAAACAATACAAACTTAGCTAGATGAAACCATAAATCAAAAACAAAACAAAATAAAATAAAAAATTAAGGAGACTTGAATTGACTTAGGCTCGACAAATTAAGTGAGGTATGGTATTAATTGAATTGACAGATTATATATACTCAAGAAGTGAAGGAGATTTGAAACTAGCAGGGGCAATAGAGCTTGCTCTGCAAAATAAAAACAAAATTCGGTCACTCATACACATTCGAAAATTATTACTAAAATAAATATAATAAACAAATCTGACCAATGCATAAGTGTTCAAAATATATATTTGTACTTTCTCTAACAAATTAAAAGTGTGAGTTTATGGATTGGATGGTAGATAATATCTAATCAACCTCAAATTATTGAGTTGAGTGATATTAACATGCATTATACGAGCCTTAACTTTATTCTGAACCATATATATATAAATGATAAAGAGCATTCTCTAAACCATCTTTCACCCATTTTCATATAGTAGATCATTGATTGTTGGACCTACATGAAGATCCCACCAATCCAATGGTAAATTTGTAAAAGAGATGGTTGGAAAATGGTTTAGAAAATGAAGTGTAACATCCCTTATATATATATATATGCAAAAGACCAACTATTAATTAAAATCCATTATGGATAGAAAATTTGTTGATTGATTGAACAGTTAATCAATAGTGTAGCCAAAGCTAGAGAAAAAGAAGAACAGATCTTCCTTTTTGAGTCCCTCGAACTCAACAAAAGGAGAGACACAATTAAAGAAAACATTCTTTTGTTAAAGGGCTGATTTTTTGTTTGCACATTCTATGCTCATTTTTTAGGAAATTCCTAATCAAATAGAAAAAATAAAGACAATAGAGGAATAAAACAAATAGAAATGTTTGGTTTAATTCTCGTGTACATCTCTTGTTTATCTCTTTTTCAAATCAACCATTGAATATTGGTCATTTGCATATCTCTTGTAGGCGATGGATAATAGATGTTCAGGAGAGTTTAAAAATGATTTGAAAACTCGCTGTAGTTGGTGGCGTCCGGTGACTGAAGTTGGTGGTGTTCTATGACAATGGCCGCAGGAGATGGGCCTTTAACAACAACAAGCAAAAAATGGGCCAAATAATGAGCCAAAACAAAGCCAATTATGGGCCAAAATAAGGACAATTTGGGCCGATAATGGGCCTTAGTCATCAAACAAGACAAACAAATGCTGGGCCTGGGTAATCAAACAAGACCATAATTGGGCCATCAATAGCATCCTAACAACCAATTCTTCTTCATCTTCTCTAGTTACTACATTGTTTTCATAGATAAGTGAAATATCATCTAGACCCTCTAGTCTCGTCACTTATATCCTCTTCTGCTTCCACCAAATTTACTGCGCCTCTTTTGGGACACTAGGTAAACCGAGGCTGCCTGTATATGTAGCACTTATCTGGTCCCAATTTCGCATAAGCGTTTTGAGGAGCATCTTTATAATTTTCTCATGTTAGAAAAAAAAATGCACCACCGAAATAAAATAGTCAGTACCTCTCTTGCATAGAAGTCAAATTTTCTAGGACTGTTCCACGTTATTCATTAGCGTTTTCTTCTTGTCTATAGAGCACACTACAAGAGTGATACCCTCTAAATCCATAGTCTAAAAGCACTAAAAAAATAAACAAATTAACAAGGAGAATTTTTCCTAACAATGGCTCATAATTTCATTGACCATTTTGGATATCTCAACCATCCAATGGAGAGATATATATATAGCCACATCTCCATTGATGAATAGGCTGTGGCCAAGTGTCATGCCTGCCCACTCTAACGGCCAGGCAGTACGCTTGGTTTTTCATACATCAAAGCCAGCCATTCCGCCTGGCTTTACAAAAAAAGTGCAAAATGAGGAGGGGTGTGCCCATTGTGGGTAGGCATGTAAGAAAAAAGCGTTTTTCATACATCAAAGCCAGCCATTCAATTGCTCGTGTAGTTTCTGTGGCATGCACTAGCATACTCATTGATAAGTGCTGAATGTTACACATTCAAGCCTAACTCGCATGTTTTATACCATAGTTTGTATTGTTATCTAATATTTTAGTGTGTTTTAGTGTTTGTCTTATTTTCAGGTCTTAATAAGAATTCAAATCATATCATGGACATTAAGCTTGAAGATAAGTGATGAGAAGTTGAAGTGCTGCCAGAAGCTTGGTGCTCGAGCACCCATTTCCAGTGCTCGAGCACCTGACGCTCGAGCACCCATTTCCAGTGCTCGAGCACCTGACGCTCGAGCACCCATTTCCAGTGCTCGAGCGCCGTCGCAGCTTCCAGAACTGGAAGATATTTTTTGACAGCTAACGACGGTGGGGATATTTTTTGGTCCAAAATTGCGACTTGCCAGCGAGTTGTAGGCGCCGAAATCACTCCTCAGAGGACTCCTAACAGCTGGAAGATAGATTTTTAGCTTGATCTTTCCTTAAGAAAGATCAAAGCTTGATTTTTCATATATATGTGTGTTCAGTTCGAGAGATGGACAGTAGCTCGGTTCAGTGTAGTTTTTCTTAGTTTTTCACTTATTTTGCTTGTATTTCTTATTATAGACAGTAGGTAGAACCAGCCCATAGCACTACAATCCTTTGGGGAATAGTTTTCTTCAACCTAATGAAGAAATCCATAACCTTCATGAGGAACTAAATCCATTTTAGGGTTTTGATGTAGCTTGATCCAAAGTGCTATGGGTTGATTGTTTTTAGCTTGGATTTTGTATAAATGGTATGGTGATTGTATATGCATAAGGTTTGTTCTTATTGATTATACCATTTGAGATGAAAGTTGTTCTTTGTCTATGAAGAATTTGTTTGAGTCTTGAATGATTTCAATACTTTCAATGTCTTTGATTGAGGAAGTATAAGCTATGCAATGATGCTTTTGACATGATGTTATGTGAGTTTGATAGGGTATGCTAGGGACCACGACTCAATCTTTGTTAGTGTAACTTAGAATAGATGGAAAGAGGAATAGAAACCTATGATATTTTATGCTTATTTCATGATATTGTGTAGGCTATTGAGAGAGCTTATATCGCATGCTAGGGAACACGAGTTAAATCACATATAGGTAGTTAAGTGAGTGACTAGTGCGAAACTATGATGCTTTATCATTTTCTTTTGATAGTATTTTCTTGATGAGTTGTTGTGANGGAAGTATAAGCTATGCAATTGATGCTTTTGACATGATGTTATGTGAGTTTGATAGGGTATGCTAGGGACCACGACTCAATCTTTGTTAGTGTAACTTAGAATAGATGGAAAGAGGAATAGAAACCTATGATATTTTATGCTTATTTCATGATATTGTGTAGGCTATTGAGAGAGCTTATATCGCATGCTAGGGAACACGAGTTAAATCACATATAGGTAGTTAAGTGAGTGACTAGTGCGAAACTATGATGCTTTATCATTTTCTTTTGATAGTATTTTCTTGATGAGTTGTTGTGAGGGTTGACAACCTTTACACGCTCAAAACCATACCTTTGTTTGAGATCCATGCTAGAATTAGTTCGCTTGTGGTATGAGGATTGAGTGAAATTAATTCCCTATACCTCCCCTACTATTTTTAGATCCATTTGTGTAACTTAGTTTAAGGCTTTTGTTATTTAGTTTTTTTAGTTTAAAAACACAACATCTCTTGTTTATGAGTTGGGTTAGGTGAAATTTTAGAGATTCCATTCTCATACAACCGAACACAATCCCTGCGGATCGATACCCTCAATATAGACCTATCTACAAAGATTCGTGCTATTGCGAGTGTTTATAAATTTAAATTTGATTTCTAAACGCGATCACTCATGCTACCCAAGTCTTGACAGAAAATACTTAAAGGCTATGATAACGAAGACTGCTCTCCTTGGTTCATCATATAACATGGTGAATCAAAGGGATTTCTGGATTTTTAATCCCTCGTTCTATCAATTGTGACTTAATCTTGGTGGTTAAATTAATAGCCTCAGTCAACATATAAACAGTTTGAATCGAAAATCTTTCTTGAATTACCAATCGTAATCCTCCAATGAATCTAGCAATTTGTTGTGCCTCTGTTTTCATGAGATAATATTATATGTTACATATATTCTTTAGGGACCTGGCACAAATTAATTCTTTTGTGTTCTCCAATAAGAGATAGACACTTCAGGTAGAACACCAAAAGAGATTATGATGAAAATACCAATTCTCACCCCATTCTCCACGTGAATTGACAATATTTATCCTTCCTGTTCAAGAAAACAGAACCCATTGCCCCCTCTCCTTGACAAACTCCTCCACCGAATGCCACCACCAATGGGCCGCCCATAGCTCTACCACTCCACTGCTCAAAACTTCTCTCTATGTGAGATTTACTAATCTCCTATACCCGGCCATCACAATACACTACAAAAAATATGCGTCTTCCTAGCGTTCTTTACCCTGGCGCTTATTCTAAAAGCCAGGTTAAAAATCATTTTTTGGCGCTCCTTCCAAAAACGCCATAAAACTTTTCCTGGCGTTTGAGGATACACGAGTTTAAAAAAAAAAAAAAAAAACACCTAGCGAGTATGCTTATACGCTAGTAATATTTGGGAAAAATCAAATCCCCCGCCTAGTATCACATTAGTTCTCGTGCTACCTCTAACTGTCCAATCTATCAGTTTTCCTTCTCTCACATACTGGGCATGTTTGCTAAATACTTATTTCCTTTCCTTTTTTTTCTCCCTCAAAATCAACATCACTTTTAATATTCCATCAATTACTTTTTAACAACTTTTTTTACTTTTTATATCACATCACTCACTTTTTATTACTATTAAAATAAA
>FXXK01001354.1:44105-55733 GCA_900184695.1 Betula pendula
ACTAAAAAACAAAATTTTTTACTTTTCCATACAAAAAATTCATAACATTCTTCATACTTTATATCACATCAATCACTTCTTGTTACTATTCCAAAACAAAACCTTCACTACCCATTTAACAAACACGCTCACTATCTCTGATTTCTCTCAATTTTCCCCTCATCTCTGCTACCAGTCCCTCATCGTTGACCCACCTCCCTCATCTTGACACCGTCTCCAACCCTAGTTGCGACACCATCAGCTTGACTCAGCCGCCTGATCACCCGTCTCAGCCCACCTCGCCATCTTGCCTCCCTCGAACCCTTGGTGCATGTGTTTTCCTTCTCATTCTCTCTCTCTCTCTTTCTCATCCTCCACTGATTTCATGATTTTGTGTTTGAGTAAATGTATTAGGGGATTTCGATTTAGGGCCTTGATATAGTCCTGATATGTATATTTAGGGATTAGCGAATGCTTGTGAACTCATCGTGCCATGACTCTGTTTTTTTTGTTATGTTTTTGTTTTGGATGTGTTTTAGGCTTTTAATTTATGTCTATATTGAACAACCAACAAGCAAAGCTGGGTCTTGTAACTCCTCGAACGGATGATTTCTCATTTTGTTATCTTGGATTAATTTTGGACATTTTTTCCTGAGGTTGCTATGATTGTGTTCTACACCAAAGGGAAGCTCTTTGAGTTTTCCTCCGATTCCAAGTTCATACTTCTACTCTAAGTTTAATCGTCATCTCTTTTGCTTTATTTAATGTTTGTTGTAACATTTTAGATTTTTTTTTCTTTTATTTTATGTATTTATTTTGTCAATTTTTTTAGTTCATCCTACACATTGTCATGTTGGGACAATTGTTAAGCTAGCTAGTACACTCTCACCATTCTCTCAAGCATAGGTTTGCGTAGGCTGCTGAATAGTCGCACTGTAATTGTTCTCCTATATTTTTTCTTCCAGCTACTGGGGAAAAAGAAAACAAATTATTTCTTATTACCATAATATAGAGGTGTAACCCTTCACAAATGTGGTCGATGGGAAGCTTGAATGAGACAATTGCTTAGGAAGAAGTGAGGAACATTCCCTTAATTGAAATTAACCATATTTTTGATGAATTTATGGTTGTATGCATGTGGCTGTCGAACTTTTGTTGTTCCTAGAATGGGAATGGAGTCGATATAATATGGTTGTACAAGAAGGAGAAATGCTGAGGAAATCCTCATTTTTTTCTATAAAATTATGATGCTTGCTTACAGGTATATATACCTTGGATTATTCAACAGTGAAGCAAAAGCTGCAAGGTCCTTGTGGTCATGAATTTATTGTCTTAGATCTTATTTAGGTGGGGTTTAATCTTAACACAAATCTTCAATTTTTTTTTTTGAATTCAGCGCCTATGAGTTGGCAGCCATGAAATATAATGGAAGGGAAGCAGTAACCAACTTTGAGCCAAGCAGTTATGAAGGGAAGATAATTGTGGATGACAAGGGTACTCAAGGTAGTAATAGATAAACCTTCTTTTTTATACAGTATTTTGTAAGGAGTATTTTATTTTTTGTTGCATTTACAGGTAAAAAAATAATGTAGAATGAATTTTTGTTTGGTATGAATTCAGGAAGTGGACACAATCTTGATCTAAGCCTCAGGATTTCTAATGGTTCAAAGGGAAAGGAGAATGAAGGGGATTGTCATGCGTGCTAGCGAGAGAGAGAGAGAGAGAGAATGCAAACATGGCGTTTCCATTCCAAGTGCCTTGTTTTGATAGACTTCATTTGACCACATCCATATCTACAAAGGATTCCAAATTGCACAAGGCACTGGTAGGAAGCTTAATAACATGATTACTACAAGCGACTTAGACTGAAACCTACAGCTTGGTTCTGCCATGAAGGTAGGGATAGATCATTGTGTTGTACATCAAGTGTAATTTATGTCATTTGAAAAATAATATGTGTATTTAATTTGATTAGGCATTTGCTATAAATACCTGCTCAAAGTTTATCTATGTACCTAGCATTCTCCTATTAACAAGTAGAGAGAGAAAGAGAGGGAAAGAATAAAGATGTTCAGCTTGGACTTAAATGCATCTTTCTTCTACTAGTCATTCCCCTAATCTAAACTAGCTGTCTGGACGTTGAAGCTTAGGAATGCAAAACTCTAGTTCGGTAGAGGAGTATTTTAGATTAGTACATTTTTTTTTTTTTGTTATTTTGAGATGCCCGTTTTGTGGGATCTGTTGTAAGCCATATATGTTACTCTATATTTAGTTGTGCTTTGTTTTGGTACATTGTGACAATTTGATTTAATTAAATTGAAGTATTTGTCATTAAATTTGTTTTGTTAAGAAATTACTATGCTTTATCTATTGTTAGATGCTAGGAAAGACAGAAATTATGAATATTATCTATGGGTAATTGTATTAACAACAAGTTCTAAAAAAATTTGATTATACTGGAATCCAGTATAATCAAACTTTTTAAAACCAAAACACATTTTCCTGGCGTTTAAATCTACACGCCAGGAGTGAAACTTCCTATCACATGTGTATGTGCTAGGAAAGGAACACTTCCTGGCACATAAATGTGTGCCAAGAAAGGAAACTTTTCTGGCACATAAATCTCTAACGCCAGACAAGTCACTTTGCCGACACCCAAAAGCCGGCATAAACCTTATGCCAGCACTTAAATGCCAAGAAGGTCTTCTTGGCGTTTAAATGCTTCTTCCAGGGTGTTTTTAGCACTGAATTTTTTGTAGTGTTATATGGGTAATACCCATCTCATACTAGATTACCCATCAATGGTTCTTATCACGGTATGCTGATACCCATCACAGTATAACATAAAGTCATCTTGTGTTATGTGGAAAATATTTCACAGGAAGGGAGGGCTGGTCGACGGAGATGCCTAGTTGTCATACATGAAGGGAGAGGTGGTGGAGGTTGGGGAGGCTTTGTGTTTGAGCTGCAAAAGTTTTTCGCTCATTTTCAGCTATCCCACGGCGCTAGTTTTAGAACAAAAACTTCTCGAGTTATCTAATGGGGGCTTTTCTTCATCTAGCATGGGTGCCCCAGCGACGCTGGTGTTGCACACTCCAACTGAGTCCGATGGTAAATTGTTGTACGTGGAGGGGCTGGTTGGGTTGGGGCGGGCCAAGCACGACAAACGCCACAAAGCACAGAGATTATTATTAGAATTAATACAATATGGGACTTTCAACACATCCCCTCACGTGTGGTGGGAGAACATCCAAGCTAACACGTGGAAACAGGTGACAGTGGGGCCACATAAACTGGGAATCTTGCTCTGTTACCATATTAGAATTAATACAATATGTGAAAGGTAGGTTTAACTCAATTCCAAAATACGCCTTAAGTAGTAAGGGATGTCACAACTTTATAAGGAGCACATGGACTAGTTTCTCCAGCAATATGAGACTTTATTCCCGGTGCTGCAGAGTTGAAGGACCGATTGTTTGAGGTGGGGAAGCATTCGGCAAAGGAATGGGGTGGTGGTGGGGGAGAGGAGGCGGTGGGTTCTATTCTAGGAAGGAGAAATTTTGTAAATTGAAAATAGGATGAAATATGGTGTTTTCATCTTAATCCGTTTTAATACTCTACGTTGATGTATCTGTCTTTTATTGGATGGCACAAAAAGCCTGATTTGTAGCAAAATTGGAATATCACACAAATTCTAAACAGGAGATATGTAATTGTTGTACAATAGTAGGAACATCTAACAGATTTTGTAAATATGCAACATAGGAATTTTTTCATATATTAAATCTTTTTATTTGACGTTTACGTTAAGGAAAAAGTAATTTTTGCATTGATATTGCCAATACATATTGTTTTCTTTGATGAAGGCAAGTTATGGTTTTATCATTAAAGTAATTATCACTAGGGAAAATATGAAGTTGTCCAAAATATTATTCTTACTGGTATAAGCCAAATCTTAGGGAAAAAAAAGTTTAAGCAATAACATACCTGATCCGATGATTTTTACTTTATGGCTTTGGCATTTTTCTACATTTTGAATGTTCAAACGAATTTCCTTGATGGCACTAGCTGGTTGAATGTGTATACCTTTCATAAAAAAAGGCCAATGAATCTCAAGTAAGAATGTGGTAATAGTGTTAATACAAATGAGCAATTTCTTTTCAGCAACACAAAAGATAAAGAAATCACTCTTCAATATACCTTAGAAATTTGGCTTTATCATATAATGTGTTGCAACATTCAAAAAGTAACACAAATATCACTAGATATATGGGTGCACATGCAACCAAGACACCATTTTGTGAAATAAATTCTCTTTATATTTTCCTTTGACACGATAAACAAAGTTTTGCATTTTGGTGTCTTGGAGGCTATCTTTTCCTTCTTCTTTTTTTTTTTGTTCTTTTTTTGGATTCGTGATATATATACTATCCTCTTGTGAGGGGACCTTTTGTTTTCTATCCAGGTGGCAAATATCGGTACACAATCTTGCTGGGCTAGTTTTCGTTAAAGAGAAAGAGTCAAGCCTGAAACTCATGCAAATTAGGGTAGTTGGCGGCCACCAAAGCATTGTAGGCTTGCAAAAGCACTTAAGCCCAAACTCCAACAAGACAAGAAAGCCCACATAAACACAATTAACAATTGTAATATTTAGCCCCAGCAGTAATATCAATTACAACTCTAGTAATAACAATACTTGCAATATAACAATAATGAGTAGCAATGACAATTCAATATTAACAATTAAAAAAAAGTTGCAACGTATACATATGAAATGAGGAAAAGAGGGAGTGAATAACGGAGTGAGGATGTGACCGGACGGTTTTGCGACAATAATCAGCGTCACCTCGAGCTAACAAAAACCCAACAAACTTCTAGCGGTAATTCGATTAAGCTACTTGCTTCCTGACTGTTCTCTCTCTCTTTAGTTGTTATGTTGTATTGTCTGTGGGGTTGTTTGTGCGGGTTGTGTGTTCAATACCGCATGCTTGTTTTTATATATAAGGGTTGTCCCTCTTTATATAAGAGAGTTAACCTTCCTTCCAGCTGTAGAAAAAAGTATGGGTAAAAGGTGACATGTGGCACTACGTACCCTTCTCTAGGATAGTGTGAAACACAATATGTAGGTGAGGAATGTAATGTTTGCTGAAAATGACAAACCTGCATGGCTATTCTTGTTTAGTTTTAGCTCCCCAAATGTATAAGTTGCAGATAGATAGATTTCAACTCTATAATAAGCATTAGTGGTCGAAAATGCTTGAGAGAGGGTAATTAGTCAAACTTATGCTAAGGTTTAGCCAACTGTTTTGCTACACACCACCTCTGTCGTCAAGTTTCCTAAAGACCCATCGATAGTGCCAAGCCACACAATGCATGGTCACTGTGGGTATGACGACAGATTGCTTGGACCACATCATTACCTACCAAACCACAGTTTCCCTTCTTCCTTCATGAGACAATTCATGGGCTTGGTTCATAGTTGTAGAAAAAATCAGTTAAGAGCTAATGGTGGTTGAGCTCTTGCAAAAAATTAATGTTTTAGCATTTCCCACGTGAACCTTTGTGCTGCCATGTTCACAGTTGTGTTGGTGTCGCCTTGATTGAGGAAGAAGAAGGTCATGTGGCCCCTTTAAGCTTTATAGGACTTTGCTTTTAGACTTTTGTGGACTTCACACCTCAATGGGGACTTTTGATATTAAATAAAAGAAAAGTCTTGAAAATGGGCCGATGTAGACTTACCGAGCATCCGACCCCATGTGAGCCTCTTTTACTGTAGAGCTTATTTTGAATCACTCATTTATTGGTGTTGACCCATCGTTGGATGACTGGAGAATGCTTGGTCCCCTTGGATCTACTTTGTGCCAAGATGGATTGTGGGCTAGGATCTAGCTTGGGACGCATGCCCTTGTGTTCCATGAGTCTTCATAACGCCATAAAATATTGGTTGGGGCATTAGCTCTCCATGATAAAGCACCATGCTGGGCTATGGGCCTTCCATGGTAAAATATTGGTTGGGTCATGGGCCTTCAAAAATGACACTCCGTGATAGAATACTGGTTGGATAATCAACCATTTGTATAGGTTGGGTGACTAACCCTACATAATAGAGTGTTGGTCAGGTGATTGACACTTCGTATGGGTTGGGTGCATACTACCCTGAAAAATAAAACTCATTTTAAGATACACACTCTTTAAAAGAATTACACGTTTGTTTTAAATCGAGGTGTATTTTTCTGTGATATCATTGTGTTTTTACTCGAAAAAAAAAAATGCAGGGGTGATTGATCAACCCCCAATGGTGATCGATCATAGGACTTTGATAAACAATTTTTGCATGTCCAAAACACCAGAAACTCGAACCTTACTCCCTTTAAAAGCCTAAAAACTCTAGGAGAAGTCATTCTACAATTTCTTAGCCGTCTAGAGAGAAAACGTGAGTGGGAGAGAGAAAGCGAATAAGAACCCTCTTTGGTTTCTTGCATTTTGAAAAAAGAAACTTGCATCCTTTTATTCTTTTATTGAGGTATAACCAAAAACCTTGTTCTTTTATTATTGCTATTTCATTAAACTTTGTTTGATTGCCTTTTTCAATTGTTTGAAGTATGGTGTTAGAATGGGTTGGGAAGTATTCAAAGAAAAAAAGTTCATTATTTCATATGATGTTTTCAAAAGAGGATTCATTATTTCATGTGTTGTTTTCATAAGAAAAGATTCATTATTTGATGTGTCGTCTTACAATTTTTTTCAAAAGAAAAATTTTATGATTCCATGAGATTTTATGAGTCTTTATGTTTGTGGAAGGATTTTTCTAAGTATGAGACGAATTAACGCTTTACACACACTCACAAACATAGTCTTTTGGATGTTGATATTGTTTGCGTCTTGTCAATAATAAAGGTAACACCTTTAAAAGTTTTTGTTTAAAGGTGAAAGTTTTGATACCTAGAGGCGTTCTTGCATGTTTTTGGGGGTTTTAGGACTCTCTAGTACGTTTAGTTTCAATTAGGTTGAGCATTTGGGGCTTAGGATGACCTAAAATGGGTACTGGATTGAGCCATGATTGATCACCAAAGGCCAAGAATGATCATCAAGGCCATGATAGATCACGAACAGTTTAGGATCGATCACCAACTGCCTCATGATTGATTAGTACAGTCCATAAATAATGCCCAAATTAGGGTTTCTTAAGTGCGTTCAGGTTTCTAAGTTTGTTTTAGGGTTGTGCTTAGCTGTTTGACTAATACTAGAATTTGGATTTACAAAACGGGAAGTTAGACCTTCTGCTATGTTTGAGGTTAATTCAAAGCATTCGAGGTAAGTAATCACTCATGAAACAGCTAAAATGCTTTGTCATTTAAATATGACTATTTTACTATAAATTGTGCACTCTTCTATACATGCCTTTTATTAAATTATGTTGTGAGCCTTAGATTTTATAATGATGTGTCACAATTTCATTGATATTAATTGTTAATAAATTATATTCTCAAATTAAAATATAATGTGTAGATCGCTATGTACGAATGGTGGGCATGTGTGTATATGGACTTGATCCTATGCCTAGAGTTTATGTTCATGTTATTGCCAATTAGATCTAATGGCCAGATAAGTGGCCAATGCGGCCATGTACATATGGTGGTCACGACGTGCAACCTATCTAGTGGTGTGGGCCGCTTGAGGTCGGACTTGGTTAAGCCACTAGAGGGAGTTTGCTATGTACCTCACATGGGCACTGATGTTGTACAAGAGGTCTAGGCGCTTGTTTGGTTACCGACGTTTTTTTCCCCTCTCATCTTACACATGTCTTGGGAAAAGATGCGCCGGTATATGTCATTTTTTTAATAGTGGCACAAACCTCACTATTAAAGGGATAAGGATACAAATAGGGGATTCAGAGGATGACTATGACTTCTAATATTTATTGATATTATATACTGAATTTTTCATCAGAATGGTTTCTATCTTAAACTGAAAATGTTGTCTCTATAATTGCACTTTACTAATTTATAAAGATATCATTTTTCTTGTTGGCATAATTGTAGAGATAACAAATTTTCAAAATGATTTTATTTAAATCCCATAATATTCTGCAAATGTACCTTTCAGTTTTATTTCTTTGTACTAACCAACCCTCCATAATAGAATGTTGGCTAGGTTACTAGTTCTTTGTATAGGTCGGGCGACCGACCCTCCATGATAGAATATCGACTAGGTCGTGGACCTGAAATACCCCAAATACTTATTTATTGGATAAATAAATATTAATTCTGAAGGTGGGTGTGATTGTGACTCTTATGGATGAAATACTTATTTTGGAAAGATCCCAAGGAATAAACTGATATTTTATGGAGATAGATTTTAGTTGGTGATTTTAATTCATAATACTTGGATTTACTACTAAGTAGTTATTGTGGGATCTGATTTTCATTAAGAAGGATTTAAAGTGCTATTGTATTTAATTAGGCATAAGAGAGCTTTTTTGGAGATTTATTCTGCATTATCAAGGACCGATAATGGTAAAGAATGGCATTCTTGAAGTTTAAGGACTTATTTTGGAGCCTTGAGCGTCCATAGAACATTTGAAAGATTCCATGGCACGTTTGATGGTCTCACGGAACGTTCGATGGTAAGAATCAAACTTTCGATGCTTGTCGTGATGCGTTGATCACGTGAAATTTCTTGATCAGTGTACATATCAGACCGTATCAAACGTTCGATGGAAACTCTAAAATCGTTGGGTAATAGTTCAACCAAATTTTCGATGTTGTACATACAACGTTCAATGAACCTAAAAACCTAGCAGTTCTTAACCAGACACTCTAACTCTATAAATAAGACTCCCACCCCTCCATTTCATTGTTCACCTTCAACTGGGAGCTCAGAGAACGTTTGTGAGTGTGTGAGGAAGAGTGTTTGGAGAAGGAGAAGGCTTTTGGGCTTTGGAGGTATCTATCTTAGCCTAGTTTGTTTCTCTGTTGTTATTTACTTGTTACCTTGTTTAGTTGTTGTTGTGTTTAGTTTCTGAGTTGTTTAGCATAGGCTTGAATCATTTGAGGTTTAGGTTTGTATTAAGTTAGTTTATGGTTGATTTAAGGAGTTTAACACTTCAAACCTCGTTTTTTAAGTGTGAAACCCCTTATTCTCTCTAGTTAGACTTTTAGGAGACCTTAGGAGGAGTTAGAATCCAGAAAGGACCGAGATTCTGGTCTGGAGTGAGTTCCTAGACCTCATCAAGCGTTCGATGTGTGGGCTTGGAACGTTCAATCCTCCTGGTCAAATGTTCGATGCTCGGACAAGATGTCCTTTTGAGTTATTAGAGGCCTAAGACTTGTTTAGATCAAGGTATAAGACTAATGGTATGATCATTTCTCAGATTCAGAGATCAAAGACCTAGTGGAGGAGTATTTGCTTGAACTAAACGACGCAAGTGAGTAAAACTCACAGGGATACTTGTTATTGTTGTACTTTTATGCATAGCATGAATATTTTATGTATAAAACATGCATTTTTACAACTCTTATGAAATGCCTACTTTTGATTAACTGTGAACTCGTTTTGTGAAAATTAGTGTAATTAATAAGATAATGAAAAGAATGAGTTTGTAAAATGCATGCATATAAAAGACTTGAAAGATTAATGTGCATCGTATGACATGGTTGTACCGTTTTAAACGGAATAATGGTCATGATCTTACCATGATTACAAGTTAACCCTATGGTCCAATTATTTATTATTGTGTGTGTGTCTTGGATCCATTGGTTAGAGTCTTGTGATAGCGTACCATTTTTTGAGTGGGTCACTAGTTACAGCTTTACTAGTAAGTGTGGGCCACCCAAGGTTAGACTCCGTCAGACTGCTAGTATAAGACGGTATGTTTGTGCAATGTCCGGGGCACCGAAGTTTTAAGTCCTTCAGGAAGCGCAAACATTGCTGAGAGAGGATTAATGTCTCGAGTAGACCATGTTGTTGACATATCACATGTTCTCCAAATATATCATGTATTATATAAATATATTACATTGCCATGATATGTTTATACCATAACTAAGATTATCAATGCATATGCTTTATAAATTGAGTTCACAAATTATAACATGTATAACATGTGGATTATTACTCGCTAAGTCATAGACTTACACTTGTATCATTTTTACTCACCTGTAAAACATGTGTTGTTTTATAGTTGGGCCACCTTTAGATGTCGGATTCGATATGGACCTCGAGACAGATGCAGCCGTTGGGTATAAGGATATATATTGATCCGATTTATGTTCGAGGACTCACTACAGGACTTCAAGGGTTGCTCATGGTAATCATTATATTTTGGTGATGTTGCAGACTTAGAGTTTCGAGTCATGACTATGTATTAAGGCTTAATTAGATTCTTTTTCGGTGATGTTGTGTATAGTACTTAATCAGTCCATGTAATGATTCTTAATAGATTCTCTGGTTCTAATTATTAATGGCTATAGAAATCTAAGTATTCCGCTGCGTAGTATTTTCTTTTGAGGAGTAGAAATTCCTGAGTCTTATTCCTAGTGGAATAGTGTTGGGAGACGAACCGTGAAATTAATTACCAGTTAATTATTTTCTCGAGACATTATAGGGCCCTCCATGATAACATACCAGCTAGGTTATGGGCTCTATCGTTTGGGCCATTGTTGAAGATCTTGTGGCCCTTTTAAGAGAGAGATCGCGAAAAGCATACTTTTAGGAGACTACACTTAAACCACTCCCCTCCTCCCAACACCCCAGTGGGCCGCGAAACTATCAATTAATTTACAATGTTTTTCTAAACCTTTGAAAAGTTGCAATGAAGGAGTTTTAATCTTTTAGCTCCTTTTTAGTTACCCCTACCGTTAATTTGTTTTTGTGTAAACATTTAATATGTACAATGTTTGTTATACCCATAAACTTTATAAAAATACAACTATGCCCTTAAATTTTTTAAACCAAAAAACAATCAAGATAAAAAAAAATAATATTAATAATTAAAAAAAAAAATCCAGGAAAGCAAAAAAATTAAAAATATATAAGAAAAAGGACAACCAGCGGCCATTTTCTTCTTTTTTTTTTTTTTTTTTTTTACTTCACATTTTATTTTATTAAAGGGGTATTTTGTCATTTTTGTCCTCCCTATAGGATTTAACAAAAATCTTTAATCGCGGGGGGTGGGGGTAACTAAAAGGGGTGATAAATTAGGACTCCACATTACCAATTTTTGTATTTCGGGAGGCCTTAAGTATAGTTTCCGCCTTAGTTTTTTTAGGTTACTCGATGGATTTTATAATTTTTAATTTCTTTCTCTAAATATCTATGGATTAAGTCATTTATTTCTATTTTATATTATATTAAGATTGTTCAAATATGTATTGAAAATAGAAGGGAGTGGGCATCACACAGTGTCTTTTTTGGGTCGACAATTCGAGACAATACGCAAAGATTTCATCATTTAATAGTATAAACAATGGGTCTGGTTACGCTATTTACTATTAAGTGTAGTTTAAAAAAATATATATATGAAAATTACGTGGCCACATATACATTATTCATGTGAATCAAAAGCACAAGGTTTTCATTTGTTTATGCTTTCAAGATTATGTTTAAAATACTAGAGTACTGCCTCGTCAATTTAAAGAGTTTATTAAT
>FXXK01001355.1:0-102988 GCA_900184695.1 Betula pendula
AAACAGAGAATCAGAAGGAACCGACTAAAAAAATAACAAAACAAAACACGACATTAATACTCAAGTTTCAAACATGAGGTTGGACTGACAATTATTTTATACGCATCGTACCCGTAAATCAATAACACAAATGTAAAAATTATACTCAATGAGATTTAGCAGACATTTCAAACCTCATCATACGAATATTAAATTAAAAATATATAAATTGACTTAAAATTAACCAT
Organism: Betula pendula; assembly: GCA_900184695.1. Taxonomy (NCBI): domain Eukaryota; kingdom Viridiplantae; phylum Streptophyta; class Magnoliopsida; order Fagales; family Betulaceae; genus Betula; species Betula pendula. Next base: position 228 of record FXXK01001355.1, read on the forward strand.
ACAGTAAACTGATAATTAATTACACCAAATAGTTTACTATAAACAGCCCCAATTCAAAAAACCGGCCAGACAACAAAACACGAACGGTTACAGCAACTCCTTTTTCGGGGCGTAACATATGGTCAATAATAACCGTGGTGATCCGATGTTGTAGGGGGTCGAAGGAAGCTAGACTGGGTGGGTGCCTGCAAGGTTCCTTGCATAATGGTAATATAATAGAAGTACAATTACGTCTGAACTTTTGCGACCTCATCCGTAATAATGTTGCAGCCAAATGATATCAGACATATTTTTAGCGGCGTACCATTAGATTTGAGCCCCACCGAGCAATTTGTACAATAAATAGTTATCACAATCTTGCGATAACAGCGAGACGAGACTGGAAGAGGCATCCCACTTCAACTACCTTATATTAACCTATTAAGTCTTAGAACTTTGGACGATCAAAAGAACATACATCTAACTATAATACTTCTTTTGGGAGACATATCATAATCTATGTGGGTCCATAGATTCGAGATTCTTCCCACAAATTTTACCTGCATAATTACTATTACATATCACATTATCTAACTTAATCTGAAAACGGACATACGGGCAGAGAGAAAGAAAGAGGAATCATTTTCATTCGGAAACTTAATTAAAGAGACGGATTTCATAATTGTTGTATTTGGATATATAGTACTAATACATTCAGGCTAATATAATACTGATAACAAGAACTTCTTATAAAATATAAGCTCAAATGATTCAGAATTATAAGTGAGCAAGTTGAGATCTCTTATCCAATAATACAATAGGAATTTTGCACATGTATTACAAGTAAGTAAACATAAGTGTCTCGTACATAGTAATATTAACAAGGTTGGCGTGATAAGACATTGAGACACAAAAGAATAATAAATATAATCTAAAAACCTATAAGATTCAAGTCAACTCAAATATATCTATAAATTATTCAACTCATACTAGTATTCGAATTAAATTAAACAAGTCAGATTTCTCTACCTTTGCATAATATTCTACAAATAGAGCATAATACATTCAACCAACCAAGAAGATCCTGATAAACGAGTCAGGTATAGATTTGATGACCGACCTCAACCATTATAAATGGAATTATATCTACTAAAATTTAGAAAACTTAAATAAGTTGGTGTTATACTGTTGAATCCTTAAAAAAAACAAAAATAAACTTACTATCATAAAACTGATTAATCCATGTCTTACCAATATAATATTATCAAGAAGTAGATTCTAAATTAAGGTTTAGTATTTATATTTTACAACACTATGTTTAAGGAAAACGATTCAATTGAGTAAATCCGCGAAATGGCTATTCCAATAATGAAGATTCAATATTATAGAATTAAAAATATGAAATGATATATTAAAAATAAATACAATTTGACATGACATTAATTAAAAAAAGAGCAAACGTTACTTATACACAATTACACAGTCTGATAAACGATAAAGTTATGTGTTCATATCCCGACTCAACCATTATCCAAAAACATATACAATAATACAAGTTGTATAAGTTGAATCCTTATAAAAAAAAAAAAAAAACTATCATACTCGTATAATCCGCTAAACGCCTCATCAAATGATAATAAACCAAAGTATATATGAGTAAGATTCCTAATAAGGTTTGATAATAATTTCAACATTAAGGACACCATTTGGTATCGCGAGAATGCATTCCAGAATTAATAATCTGTTTATTAAGAATAGAATGATATAATGGATTATGCCTTGGACATAGTCATTCCAATAATTATGGGAAGAATAGGTCATTCCTCGTTAATTCTTGAACATAAGCTCTATAAGTCTGATAACTATATACCAAATTATAACCTATAATTGTTAGAGGAAGTTTATTGGAGATTTAGATGGAATTAAAACATACTATCCCACTTTAATCACAGCTCATTAACAATTGACGGTTATACTAATAATTAGTAGATAGTTAATATATATAAACAAACACTCTAATCAATAGCCAATTAAATTTTTTTTTGTCTAAAATATTAGAACAAACAAATCATTGAATCACCATAAGTAGATTATGTGATTCTTATACAATATTATTTATGTAAAAATATATATCTCATCATAATATAAAGAATTATAATTATTCTAACTTATCTGGCTCTTAATGTACATTGCTCATACGTAAACTGACGAGTACAATACACATGGACCAATCAATTCGTTCTCTCATACACCGAATATCATAATAATTCTTTAAAAAGTGGAAGGAGTGGAAAAGACATGGATGGAGATAAATAAGCAGCAATTTCCTATAAGGACAAAATAAAAGCAGTACTCTAAGCTAAGACTGTTTCAAACTTTTCATAACCAACTCCTTCATCTCTTGTAATATATAAAATGAAGATAACAGACAAAAACAAATATAAACAGGCGCGTAAATTGAATGGAGGTACCATAGATAATTTCAAAACAGTAAAACATTACCTAAAAAATACAAATACTCATATAATATATACATAGCTGTTTAATATAAAAAAACATTACCATGCCGACACCAACTTAATAACTTCTTCTCAGTAACTTGACAACGGTCCAACCTATGGATAGAACTACCCCGCATACAGCGCATCAAAATGTGTCTTACTGAAAAAAACACTTACCAGATTCTCAATACACTAAACCATATCCCCACTAAGAGAGAAAGAGCATGAGCATACCATTAACTCTGAACTTCAGCTGTATATGATGGTTTGCTTTAAAAGAATTTATAACTGGGGCCACTCTTTTAATTAATAAAAAAAAAGACAAAGACTAACGTATTGATGTGACAAACAAAATGATAAACAAATAATTGCTAATTCTAATCTTTTAATAAAAAAATTTTATTTTAGTAACAATTTTATATTATATCATAAAACATAATCAAACAAAACTAACACAATACCAGATAGAGCTCGAATGACATATCACCCAATCAAACATAGCACAAAAAAAATATAATTGTTAAAAATTGAATTGATATAAAAATAACTTAAAAAGTAGAGTTGACTTTCTGCGACATAAAAATTCAGGAAAGGAGGGAGAGAGAGGAAAATATGTTAAACAAACATACCCCTCCATAAATATAACTCCACACCCAAGTTACAAAAAGCAACTCCTACACATTAAACCATCCCTCCTCTAAATAGGCTTAAACACTAACACAAAAAACCAAAAAAAAAAAAAATAAACAAACAACAAGGTAAATGGATATAATCTGTTTGCAAAGTTGACAAACAAGTAAAGAAACCTGTAACCATGAATTATTTTAATTGAAATGAGAACAATATGAAAAGTAAGTAAGCGAAACGTAGAACTATCTTTAATATTATTAAAATTGAAAATAATCAGTCCAATACTGTAGAATCAACCCTTCTTGATTATTCAGTAAAAATCATAATAACATTAACCACTTTTCAAAAAACTTAACTAATTAAATCTAAAATGCCTTAGAAAATTTACCATTTAAGAAGTATAACCATAAATCTACGATTCTTTCGTATATATACACCAATTATCACCAGGAGAGCTAACCCTGATTACACGGTGACAAGTTTTGAAATATGCCTACAAACATTAGGTGTGTTTTACAGATCAACTGCCCAAAAATCATAAGGAAGAGAAGTATTTTAAATTAAATAAGAAATCTGTGATATTTACACCAACCTCAACTAGCGAGTCATATGTGCCAGACCACTACCTACACAACCACAAACATCATATTTATCATCCTACTCTAGCAGCTAGAAATACTATATTGTATATGAATCCACGAAAAAAAAGTTTGGAGAAACGAACTTTAGACCCCGCCACACCCCTCGACCACCCCCACCCCTTTTCAACAAACGAATCGGCTCTACAGCGAACCTACACAGAAATGAGGTCAACTTCTTTACGCTAATTTTCTCGATCACCCTCTCTACATACGTTTTTGGTCGCCCACTGCATCTATAACATTGGAGGCTATAAGTCAAGAAGAAAAACTATGCGAGGGTTACTAGTCTTCTATTGAAGTTGGAGTTGAGAACCTTTTTTTAAGTTATAAAATAAATTGTTAATGATGAAATTAATCCTTTACATATGTAGAAAAAAATATTATACTTTTTTTAATAATGAATAGTGTTCTTACTCTTATATGCGCTAAAAAAAAATATAAAAAAAATTTATATAACCATATAATCACTATTATAATAATACAGAGATCAGTCCAATACATATTTGAACGGGAAATCGAGTCGTATTGTAAAATTATACCAATCCATTTGTATAACACCAACCTTATTTGCCTTTCGATTATTATAATATAAGCCTACAAATAAAAAAAGAAATTACAAAAGAAAAAGAATATGCAGTTATCTATCCGATTTGGTCATTAATACATTCGTGGTCAAAGTTGTTTCCGAACAATGGACCACAGAGTAACTGGACTTGCACCATTCCTGTACCAATTTAATCCCAATCCGATCTAATCACTATGCATAAACCCATTATTTATTGAGCCAGCAACATTATCTCTTAAAACGAGAGCTCTAAGTGCCTATTAATTTGTTTCTTCCTTCTTCCTTCCCTTTCCCATTTTATCCTTTCCCCTTTTCTTCTTAATCAACTTGCTTCTATCAATACTTTGAATTAAGGAGTACGAGGAGTTTTCCTCTATGTCAGAGATACTGTGGAGCTAGATGTGTGATATATATTTATATTTTTTTTTTATCATTTATATATAAAAAAACTCAAATACTATTCAATAGACTTCATAAACACAATTATAATTCATCAGATTAAAAAATACCCAATTTAATAACGCCTATAAAAAATAACACCATAAAATATTAAGTCATATAACCAGACCCTAAAAAAAAAACTAACACTCTATGAACAATCATAATACATATATAATATATAAAATATATAGTAAATTTAATTCTAATAGTATATAAAGATACTTCTTTATTAATAGATTTTTAATGCTTGGGATATCAATTATTTGAGCAGAAAAATGATATCAATACATAGATAAATAAATAAAATATAAAAAATCTTCTTTAACATGACGCTCTTTTATATTGTTTATGATTGATGAGATGTATATTGATTCGAAAATCGACTGAACAGATAAGAGGAACTGAGGGAGAATTAACATTTTAAGCTCACATACTGTTTTATCTCCAATTTTTCAAACACCTTACATACATGCTACCCATCCCTCGGATCGTACAACACGCTATTTCCCCCTGGAATTTTAACCAACCCAAGGTTATTGTTACCATACCCGAAACATTCAACCCATGCTCCTCTACCAGACTGCCACTCAGTGAACCAATCAACCAATATCATCGCATAGCAATTATTAATTCTTTTATCATTTATCAATGGAATAGGTTGTATAATATAAAATGAAAACAATATACGGAAAGCAAAGATAAAAGGGAAAGATATAAATTTATGGATAAAGATAATTCCCTGAATTCCACAAATAGCATAATTAGATAAATAAACTTTATTTAAAAATCATTCAAATATTAAAAAAACACTAATCCGCCTTACATATGCAAAAATGAATTCGCTACTTATAATCTTATTGGTTCATGCCGAATTCGATACATATCATCAGATAAAAAATAAAAGAATATGTCTCAAAATATTCTTAAGAATAGAAAGATAAATCTTGTGTAAAATAGATATATGAACTATATCCATATATTTTTATGGTTCGGTTGTAACATAAAATATGCTCCTTCGTAAAAGCCTAAAACAACAATAGACTATGACAAAATAGCGTTATGTCTTTATTGGTGGTATAAAATGAAATAACGTGGGTGTATCGAATCATTATGTAATCAAGATTTTTCTAAATTTCCCCTTATAATACAAAATAATTAAGAACGTTTTTTCTTATCTTTTAAACCCATAATCCCGTTTATAACTATAACGTTTTTAAAATAAAAAATAAAAATTAAAAATTTAAAAAAAAAAAACAAAAAAAACTAGGACACAATTTTTTTAATTACATACACACACTAAAATGATTGCAAAAATGGAAAAAAAAAACCAAAAACAATAAAACCAAAAAGCAAAAAACCCATGAACTTTTTATTTTCCTACACTAAAATAGATGTATACTTCTTCTTCTCCCATCTTTCTTATCTTTCACCACCCACATACTAACACAATGAAAATAAAGCAAACCATCAAAGCACAAACACCAAAAAAAAATATTCATCCGGAGTCCACACAAAAATATCCCGCAAACAGGCAATCCAGGAATCGGGTTATTATCTCCATGAATCTTTATTTAATTGTGCCTATGCCTCTAGGTTCCATCCCCAAAAGAAGCCCAAAAAAATTCAAACACACCATCTAATGAGAAGAACAGAAATGATTTCAGTAGAAAAATGCATAAAAAAATAAAAAATATAAAAAAAAACAAAAGAGACAACAGAAATAGAGAAAACAGAAAGAAGGGATTCGTGCTATTGGCAATGGTTCCCTCTCCAAGAGGTAGTAAAAATTTCAAAGACCCATTAAATCCTAAACCTCTTTCACATGGTAAGTCAGAAAAAAATGTATAACAGAGAGTTGTAAAAAAAAAACCATTAACAGCAGAAGAAACAGAGAAAGGGCCTGAGAAGAAGAAAAAAGATGGGGAAAGTTTGACAAGAAGATGAGCAAAGAGATGGAGAAGCAATAAAATTTGAGTCTGGAAAAAAGACGAAGATGAACAAAGACAAGGCCAAAATTTCTTTCAGCCCGTTGAGTGTTAGGCTTTTACGAGAGAAATAAGTATTCACTCCATTTTTAAAATGAATATCTAGTTCCTCCTTTATAAGAGAATTTTATTCTATGAAAAATAACTATTCGTAAGAAATATGGCCCCTTACCAAAATAATAGGAATGCTATTTCAATAAAGAATAATCATCTATTTCAAGAACCCTACCTTTCACAAAACCAAACGCTAAAACTTTGTATCTTTCCTCTGTTCTATATCTTCCTGCTTCCGCTCATAGTTATTTTCCAATTTTTATTTAACACCTCAAAATACCAAGGAATGCATTCAATGGGATATTGCTGCATCGGCTTCACTGAGTGGCCCAAGTCTGGTAGAGGAAGCAAAATCCCGAGTTGAATGATTCTCCGGGTTTGGTAAAACATAATACATGGGTATGGATCAAAATTTCACGGGCCGGAAAAATACGCGTGTTGCTACGATCCGAGTAAGATGGGCCATAGACCATGTCATGTCAAGTGATTTGACAAAAAAAATTGGAGATAACAGGTAATGAGTTAAAAAATGAAAATAGTAATATGATAAGTGATTTGACAAAAAAAAAAAAAAAAAAATTTAAACTACATAGATTAATTTAGAATTTTTCTTTAAATTTATTTAATTCAATCTGTCTGATACTCATTTTTTCTCTCACAAATAAATTGAATATCGAAGCACTTATGAAATTATATAAACGACAGATCTATAATATGTAACCCACGACATATAATATATATATAGTCATGATCTGTTAGTTTATTTTTCTTAGACCGAAAATATATAATTTTTCTAGTACATGTGAAGAAAAATATTAGTTCCATTTACTTCTGATGCAATTTAATTTGTTTCTATTTGACTACTATTGCACATGAAATTAATCAATAATGTCAATTAATTTGGTATATTAAAGAATCACAAGAACTACGGAAGACTTGGGCATATCAAGGAAAGAGGTAGACACCAAGGAAGTCAATGTGAAAAATATATATATAACAGTAGTTCAAGCTAGAGACTTTTATATCTTTTTTTTTTTTAAAAAAAAAAGAGGGGAGACTGTTATATGAAAGTTAAATTAAGAGGGAATTCATTGTCTTATATGTTTTCATATGCCAAATTATTGTATTCAATTTTATTTTATTTTTTGGTTTAATGTTTGTTATATTTCTTTAACAATTTTGATGGGTTGGTTGATATTTCAGCGCGAAATAAAATTGTTTAAAGGGAATCACAGATAATTATGGTAAGAATAAACGAGGCGCGCGTGTCATTAAAAAATATTTGAAAATTAGTGGAGAGGCTCATGCGAGAAAAGTTCAAAGGGAAATTGTTCAATTTTTTTATATATTGGTACTTTGGTATATATTATAAATATTACTTATATATATATATAAATAAATACTATATATAAGGTCGGTAACACAAACTAACTTTTGTGTCCTCCAATAAATAAATAAACATTCAACTTGAAACGCACAAATATTCTTCTTCTTTGGGCGCGCGTTACGTATCATCATCTACAAACTCTCATTTCTTCTCTTTTTGTTTCCAGAAGCAAAAAACTGGTATTGATCATCAAAAAAATCTTTGTCTAAAAGAAACCCGTTTGAGGCTATCCACCCAGTGTCTAACATTCAATTTCAGATTCAGGACGAGGATTATGAAATGGGACCAATGGAAATATATCACCGCCATCTATGGTATAACATATGGACAAAAAGATAAAAAAAAAAGAAATTTCAAAAAAAGCAGCTAGCTTTGGCTGGTTTGAAACATACACATCTAAACATTGGGAATTTTGTGGATGACAATGACTGATGAAGAATATGATATGTTGTTTTCGTTTAACTTTGATTTGTTGTTATTGGCTGATATATTATTTTCTCATTGAAAGGCACAAATAGCTTGATTGTACAATATTCTAAAATTATTGTAGAATATTGTACAAGACTAGGGCACATGCTAAAAGACTTGCTACAAGACTAAGTGTCTTGTGTTCAAGTCAAAGTCATCGATCATATATTCAGTACTTTTTTCTACCAGAATAATCAACTTATGACAAGCTTTGAATTAGTCATTCATTAATACATCCGAGGAATAACCTTCCTTAGGGGCCTAGGGCACATGCAAGAGGTTGACGTCGGGTTTCAATTAAAACGATAAAAGTTGCTTTTAAAGAATTATTGAAGTATAGACTAAGCAATAGTTCACGTTTTTCAGACATTAAAATAGCAAGTGGAACATCATCTTAAGGGTATGTTTGACACGCATAATACATTCTTGAAATAAAATAGTTATTTCTATAGTTGTTATTTTGTCATTAATTTAGTTAGTTTTTTATTTTTGAGAATAACTATTCCACATGAATGTTTATTCCTCCTTCCTCAAAATCATGAAGAATAGTAATTCATCCAAAAAAGAGATGAATAGATAATCAATTTATGTGGAAATAACATATTATATTATGAGTAATATATGTTATAAATAACACTCTTTTATTCTGCTATTATCCCACCTTGGCCTTGCTAACATGGCAGTACCAATTAGCCTTTAACAATAACGGATCAAATATGACCGTTTGAGAAATATGATTGTTAGAAAAAAAAAAGAAAAAAGAAAAAAAGAAAAGAGAATAGAATGATCATATGAAAAAAAAAAAGAAAAAAATGACCACGGCAAAAATTTGACAGTTGTAAAAGACAAATGTTTGAAAATATGATTGTTGGAGTGTGTATTAAAAAGTTAGAAATATGTACATAAGGTAGAGAATTTTACTTTTTAGATATATAGTTATTTTAGATGAGAGCTCCAACTTTACACAAGGACTACTTATTAAAGTTATTCTCATTTTAGATAATCTTGTTTAAAATTTAAAATCTTCGTATATTCTAGTCTTAAATTTATTAAATTAAAAATTGAGATCTAAAAGATAAAATCCGAAAAAGCACCATGAGGACCTAGAGATCAGTTATTATTTCTTCGACTGATCAATTCAAATATTTTTAGGAAAAAAGTATATATTCCCATGTTAGGGTTGTTAATTTGTTGCTTTCCGAGTTGGCGATGGGTCATCGCCTCTGTGACGTTGTTCTTTGTTTTTCTTTTTCTTTGGTTTTTTCTTGCTAACCCACATCCTCCAAAAAAAAACAAAGAAAAAAAAGGAGAAATTATATTCCCACGAATCACGATAATGACGTTAATTTTGTGAGAATCCGAACGCCCATATATAGCTATCTGAATTCCCATTAATTATTGGTAATCAAACAATAATTAAGGAGATATCTAAGAATTTTCTCAGGATCTCTAAGATTTTTTTTTTTTGGATCCAAGACCGGAAGAGGTCCCCTTTGAAGCTTTCAGCCTTTCAGCTTTCAGCCGCTTCTTTTTTGAATCACATAAGCTTTCAGCCTTTTACTCCCCTTTGTTTCTTTTATTTTTTTATTTTAAGTATAAACTTGTTTGCTTTGATTTATGCCAGCTACATATGACTGCTGTGTGCTAGCTGACATTACTGATTAATTAAAATATACGTACAATCACAAAACTAAATGCCAAATGGAAGTGATTTTATTTCCCCTCCCCCCCCTACCCTACCAAGATTGTATTTCCCCCCGCCACCCTACCAACTGGGTCTGTCGTCATTAGTTATATATATATATATATATATACTGTTGCATCAGCCTGGGCTGTGATATACATTTACCGATATATATATTAGAATGGTTGATCTCGGGTTAAGGTAGACAACTGAAAGTATCCGCAAGTAAAAAAGAGTATGTTAGAGTGGGCCATTGATGATAGTTTTGATATTTAAGTTAGTATGATTTAAATGAGATATATAATCTCAATAAAAAAAAAGAACGAATTAAGCAAAGATAACGTTAAAAAAGAGATAAAAATTTATTTTTATCCAATGTTTGCCGTCTTTTATAATAGATTTGTTTTAATCGTCGGCCACCTCGCATGCCCTCATTGGAGACTCTCTTGTTGCCATGATCCCTAGATCCTATAACTCCAAATATGCATGTGATCGCTTCATGCTGAAATCACGAAAACAATAATTATTGACGTATCAAAGGAGATCTAAGGATCTTGTGAGATTTCATACGGTGGTTTGCAAATCAATTGATTGATGGACCAATATCGGGTCCACAGGCCAAACACTAAACATAATTAAAAGACTAAACGAGACAGAGCCAAAGACTCAAACTAAAAAACAAAAACAAATGGAAAGTCTTCTAATTAGACAAAACCAAGGATACCTTTGCCATAAAGGACCCAAACTAAAACCACATGCATGTTACGTTCCTTGAACGGCAAAGTGTTAGTAATTAGCTAGTTAGAGTAATGCTATTTAGTTAATTTTTTTTTTTTTTTATTCATTTCCATTATATTTTTTTTGTTAAATTCATCACTGAATTTGTAGGACTCATATTTAGGTCCTAAAATCTAATGGTTGGTTTTTTTAAAAAATAAATAGAAAATAGAGAGCTAGCATGTCACTGTAATATATGAATTGTCATATAACTAAGATGACATGACAGTTAAAACTGTGTCACGTCATCCTAACTAGCAGTTATATGACAATCATATAGCAACTAGTCTATTAAATAGTATTACTCATTTAATAAAACGAACATCACATGTGACTCTCTTCAAACACATCCTTATTAATTATCAATTTAACTTGCGCCCACTGGCCAATCTTGCAATTTTAATTGCCAATTTGAATTTTGATGGCTGGTATTTGCGAGAGATGAAAAAAAACTTCTAACCCACCCACCCGTCTTTAACAACAAATTAATTAAAGATTAATTTCACATATATATGAACGCGTCCATATATATATATGCTTTCTTCTATTTGCATCTTTTTAATTTACTATATATATCACATGTCCTTTGGGTGGTTATAGACAATTACGTACACTTATATAGTAATATACCAATAATATTGAAGGATTGCCAACTTGCTTTGACATTGTCCAAGTTTCTGGAAGTAGGAGGACCAGAATAATGAACTCATAGATAGTACTGGTCCAATCAGCAAACCTAATCTTACCATGCATTAATTCTTGATATATACAAGAGATCAAGCTGTAAAGTCTGGCTCTGTATATTAATTTTGCCTTCTTCTTTTCTTTTCTTCTCTTTTTATTCATTAATTTTTAGAGGAATTAAGTGGAGTTCGTCTGTTACATATTTCTTGAATTTTAGACTTTATGATACCTCAAGCCTTATAAAATCCTTGCACTTAATTATTTTACTTTTAAATCTTTTAAATTTTTAGTTTACCATCACATTAAGAAGACAATTTCTCAAGCCCGTGGAGGATTTGAGCTCGAGGCTTCCCCCCAACCCATTTCCTTTGATTTGAAGCTTAGATTTTCTTTTAATATACTTAATAAAAGAGTGGTGGACATGGGGTGCCTCGGGCAGCTAGCGTGTAGGCTTCAATCCCTATCTTCGCATAACAACCCATTCATTTCAGACCCTACAATTAAATGGACTTGTAGTTAAAGAGAAAGCAACAGAAAATGAGAGAAAGTGTGCATGCAAAGAGTGAGAGAAAGTAAAACCCTAAGTGTTAAATGATCAAACTATGGGGGCGCGGCAGGTGTGTATTATTCACAACAGCCTACCCTAAAACTGTTATCCCTTTGTTTTGGGTGAATTTTAAAATATGCATTCATCCGCGCTCAGGTAATGGGGAAAAATTTTACCCATTGACCTTATGGGTAGGTGGATCCTGGCGGGTTGGTTGGTTATAACCAACCAGCTAATCACTCTTTTAAGTTGTATGTTGCTTAGTGGTTAGATCCTAGGGAAAGTGTGACTAGCACAATCACCCATGGTTGGGACCACCACAGGTATCGCTAGTTCAATGGATCATCCGATTAGACAATTATTAGTAGTAGCTTGCTATATGCAACGCTTGAGACATTGGAGTTGTACCCAGTATCTTTTGGGATGTGCATATCTCACTATAAGAGAGTTATGAGTACATATATGTCATATGGAAGGTAGTTATGACTATAGAATACATATAATATTATCTATTTATGTAATGCATCAACTAAATCGTGGATTTTACATTATATTTCTCCACATGTTTTTTACAAGCGACCCCTTTTTAATGGCATGGTGCGGAAGGACCCAAATTCTTGAGGGTTGACATGTTTGGACTTGCCACCGATTAGGATGACGCATTCCCCCAATAGGCCCATNAAATTTTTTTTTATTATTCATTTCCATTATATTTTTTTGTTAAATTCATCACTGAATTTGTAGGACTCATATGTAGGTCCTAAAATCTAATGATTGGTTTGAAAAAAAAAAAAGATAGATAGAAAATAGAGAGCTAGCATGTCACTGTAATATATTAATTGTCATATAACTAAGATAACATGACAGTTAAAACTGTGTCACGTCATCCTAGCAGTTGTATGACAATCATATAGCAACTAGTCTATTAAAAATAGTATTACTCATTTAATAAAATGAACATTACATGTGACTCTCTTCAAACACATCCTTATTAATTGTCTATTTAACTTGCGCCCACTGGCCAATCTTGCAATTTTAATTGCCAATTTGAATTTTGATGGCTGGTATTTGCGAGAGATGAAAAAAAAACTTCTAACCCACCCACCCGTCTTTAACAACAAATTAATTAAGGATTAATTTCACATATGAACGCGTCCATATATATATATATATATATATGCTCTCTTCTATTTGCATCTTTTTAAATTACTATTTATATCACATGTCCTTTGGGTGGTTATAGACAATTAAGTACACTTATATAGTAATATACCAATAATATTGAAGGATGGCCAACTTGCTTTGACATTGTCCAAGTTTCTGGAAGTAGGAGGACCAGAATATATAATGGACTCATACATAGTACTGGTCCAATCAGCAAACCTAATCTTATCAAGTATGCATTAATTCTTGATATATACAAGAGATCAAGCTGTAAAGTCGATCTGGCTCTGTATATTAATTTTGCCTTCTTCTTTTCTTTTCTTTTCTTTTCTTTTCTTCTCTTGTCCAAGTTTCTTGAAGTAGGAGGACCAGAATATATAATGGACTCATACATAGTACTGGTCCAATCAGCAAACCTAATCATACTATCAAGTATGCATTAATTCTTGATATATACAAGAGATCAAGCTGTAAAGTCGATCTGGCTCTGTATATTAATTTTGCCTTCTTCTTTTCTTTTCTTTTCTTTTCTTTTCTTCTCTTCTCTTTTTATTCATTAATTTTTAGAGGAATTAATTAGTGGAGTTCGTCTGTTACATATTTCTTGAATTTTAGACTTTATGATACCTCAAGCCTTATAAAATCCTTGCACTTAATTATTTTACTTTTAAATCTTTTAAATTTTTAGTTTACCATCACATTCAGAAGACAGTTTCTCAAGCCCGTGGAGGATTTGAGCTCGAGGCTTCCCCCCGACCCTTTTCCTTTGATTTAAAGCTTAGATTTTCTTTTAATATACTTAATAAAAGAGTGGTGGACATGGGGTGACTCGGCCAGCTAGCGTGTAGGCCAGGCATCAATTAATCCTTATCTTCGCATTCCAACGCATTCGACATGGGGTGCCTCGGGCAGCTAGCGTGTAGGCTTCAATCCCTCTCTTCGCATAACAACCCATTCATTTCAGACCCTACAATTAAATGGACTTGCAGTTGAAGAGAAAGCAACAGAAAATGAGAGAAAGTACAAACAGTTATGTATTTGATGACGACTTAATTAATTCAACATTAACGTATGTTATGATCAATTATGACTTAACGTGGAGATACCTATCGTGATGATTTTGTGGTAATTAAGTCAGTAATATTTTGGTGATCAAGTAGTGCTTTAGTTTATTATTGATTCTGCTTAATTAATTAATTAGTTCTGCCACTTCCACGTTGCTAATTGGAACCTTCAATTTGCAAATAAAAGATTCAGATCGAATTGAGAGAGTTTGACGCGTGCCTTATAATTAAGTAAACTGGCCAAAGCTTTTAATGGGTACGTAAGCCAAATTATTATTGGCCCAAATGTAACTAATGTAATTTTGCCCCTTTTAGGGAAGATTTCAAAGCCCTTCCTCCCGTTCCGTACCATACCCCACAATTAGAAAAGGTCATGCAGACGCGTAGACGGACTCGCTACACAGAAAATATTCTTATAGATTAGTCAACGAGTAATTTCCGCCACGAGTATGTGTATAAAAAGACCTATAACTCCTTCCTCCAAAGACACAGATTCAGATTCCCCGAGTACTTCTCCCACGAATTGAAAGCCGCTTCTTTCTTGTTCCTAGCTCCCTCTAAAACATGAAGGTAATTAAGCCTTTGCTTTTAGTTGTATGTATATATATATATATTTGGGTTAATTTAGTAAATTTAATAGTATGCTTTTTTTTTTTATCTTATGGTGCAGCAAAAAATAGTTATCAAGGTCCAAATGACCTGTGACAAATGCAGAACCAAGGCCATGAAGATTGCCGCAACAACAGATGGTTAATTAGCATCAAACTCATTAATTACTTTTTTAAAAAGTAGAGCACCAAATTAGTACTTAAATTAATTATTATAAAATATATTATACAGGAGTGAACTCGGTGGCAATAGAAGGGTCGGATAAAGATCAGTTGGTGGTGATTGGCGAAGGTGTTGACTCGGCTAACTTGACCTGCTCGCTAAGGAAGAAGCTTTGCTATGCCACAATATTGAAGGTGGAAGAAGTGAAGGAGGAGAAAAAAGAAGAAAAAAAAGAAAAAGAAGAAAAGAAGCCACCGGAGCCGAGTTGTCCAATCGTGTGCGGTCCATATCCACCATTTCCTGTGTACTACTGTGAACCCATGGACTGTCAACCCTCTTCAAATGACCGCTGCTTAATCATGTGATCTATATTTTCTGATCATTATTTGCAACCCTGGCCCGATTTATGAGGTCTGATCGATTTTTCCTCTTTCTTTCTTTCAAGTCTAGTGCACTTTGTTGCGCGCTTCTAGTCATGTAATTAGGACGTGTCACAGATTATTGTTATTTTTTTTGGTCTCTTCGCCAATGGCTGAAATAATGAATAAGCAACTTGGGGTTTATGCTTTTTAAACAAGAATATCTGTGGAGGATCTCAACATTAATTTACTATTCTATAAAACTCTTAATTTTTTTCACTTGATTTTATCTTGTTTATTTATATATGGAAAGAGGCAATCTTCCATCTTAAGTCAGAGAGAAACTAGTTTGCTGTTTTTAAAATCATGGTAGTTGAACTCCTACAAAATTGACGGATTCCAAAAGGCTTCAAAAGTATAGAACCTTAAGTCTCAGATAGACCCATGGCGGTCAGAATTAGCTTGGCAAAAAATACAAAATAAATAAATAAATAAAATCTTCCAAAATGACGCCAGTGCAGTATAAATAAATTTATGAGTTTGATTACGTACGATGGTGAACGTCAGCTTCAACGACTTAATTAAATCTGTTGCTTCCTTCTGGACCCGTGGCAAATTTGTTTACGACGGTGAAAAAAATAATTTGAGACAAAGTCCACTGTACAAAAAAAAAAAAAAGTCCACGTACGGTTCTGGGTAAGGTACGCCATTACCAAACCAAGGACTTGATAAGAAATTAGCGTATTAAAGTTTCGTTTGTTTCGACGTAAAATAATTTTTAAAAATTATTTGTTGTGTTTTTTGATGTTTGGTGAGGCGTAAAATAATAGTCAACAGAAATCATTTTCAGTTTAACAAAAAAATCTTCTTTAATTTCTGTAAAATTGTTTTCATTTTTTAAAACCGTAAACTATTTTTTGAGTTTAAGTGTTACATTCTCATATTGGTATATCACAGCTAAAAAACTATCAGACCCCGTTGGAACCCGGTCGGAACCAGCTCAGGACATTGCCGGGACCCGCCCAGGACATTTTTAGAAGCCGCCCGGGATATCATCGGAACCTGCTCGGGACATCGCCGAGACATCGTCGAGACTCACCCGGGACATCTTTGTGACCTATCCGGGACATTTTTGAGACCCATCTAGGACATTTTCGGGACCCACCCGAAACATCACCGGGACCCGCCCGTGACATTTTTGGGACCTGCCCGAAACATTTTCGGAACCTGCCCGGGACATTTTCGAGACCTGCCCAGAACATTTTCGAGACCGCCCGGAACATTTTCGGAACCCGTCCAGGACATTTTCGGGACCCGCCCCGGGACATTTTCGGGACCAACCAAAACATTTTTGAGACTCGCCCGGGACAATTTATATTAATTTTTTTAAATTGTGCATAAAAAATAATTTTTTTTAGTTAATATGATTGGTTGAAAATATAAAAAAAAATATTTACGATTTTTCATGCGTGCCAAACATCAAAAAATATTTTCGGTAAAAATTATTTTCCTAAAAATTAATTTCTCTAAAACTATTTTTGAACAAAAATTATTTTACGGCTTAAAAAATTATTTTCTTCTTCATAACTGATATTGTTAGTACAATTGATCATAAGCCGGTGATTTGTTGGCCGACGAGGACTTTGATGCGTACAGATTCTTTGGGGGAATGGAAAGCTATAAAGTTGGAAAAGGCTTAAAAATTGACCTTTTACGGTAAACTCTTATTTATAGGGTTTGGAGTATAGTAACATGGGTCACGTGGCGCCATCTAGTTGGTGAACATTTTGTCAATACAGACTGCTTTTTCCTAGGCGTACAATATCTTATCGGCACAGACTGATCCGCTTGGGCATCCAACATCTTTAGTATGGACTACCTCGCCTAAGTGTGTGACAATCGGGATTGTCGTGACATAAGTAGTGACGGGAAAACATTTTTCTCAGCATAGTACTTAGAGTGGTTATATTGTTTGTCTAAAATGGGCAGTTGTCGGTGATCCCCTTGCAACTCATCCGTTGGGTTTGGTTTGTTTGCTGGTGATCACTCACCTGGGAGGGGCCAACCCATCAGTACTAGTCTTCATCCGCGGACAGGCACAGCCCAGCCCAATCGCTGCCGCTTGTCTAACAAAGACAAAACAACAATCCTTCCCTTTCCTTTGTATTGAGTAGAAAAAAAAAGGGGGAGGGGGGGGGGGGGGGGGGTTGTTTAATTTAGTCAATTAGGTAGAAGAACAAAAACGACTATGGCTTATGTAAAGTAGATTATAATATATAATAATAATTAATAACAACTCAGTGTTTATTAACCATATATCCAAATCCATCATAAAATCACATCTCCGGCCGGTGGGGAGTGGAAGATAATCTAGGCAGACAATGATCTTGCAACGTTTGGAGATTCTCCATGACGTATCCGGAGAGGTAAAGCCCATAGATTTGAATGAGTCAAGCATTCATAACCGTCTGATTTATTGATATTTTTAGTCATTTGTGTGTATTATTAGGTGGCTAATTAACTTATTTTTTCTATTCAGGTGGCTAATTAACTTATTAGTATAAGAGTTAGACTATTGACTAAAATGCAAAGCTAGAGTCTAGAGAGGGTATTCAAAAGAATTTGGACAATAATCTGTACGACGGAGAGTTTTGTTTATCATAAAAATTTATCAACTAGATCAAGATGACCATTTCCCGGAATTTTTTTTTTTTTTTTAAATAAAAATAAGAGAGAGATGACCGGCCATTCCCCCACAATTATAAAAGGTCTTGCATACGGCTACTTGCTACTACTTAAAATATATATATATATATGTCATTGGGGCCTTAGTAAACGAGTATATATTGTTCATGAAGGTCTTGCGTAAGTATATAAAAAGACCTAGACCTATAATTTCTTTCTCCATAGACACAGATCATTAAGCTCCCCAGAGTTCTACCACGAAAGCCGGTTATTTCTTGCTCCTTCCTCTAAAACATGAAGGTAAGTGATCATTACACTTATAATTAGGGGTGATAATTTGTGTTCGTTTATCGAGTTTGGATCGTGTTGAAACATATCAAAGTATAATACTATACTACAAAAAATAACGCTCATTTGTCGGCGCTTATATTAAAATAACGACGTTTGTTTTTGTTATCGATACCTTTTTTCTCGGCACATCTTATACAAGCGTCAGTAAAAGAGGTGTCGACATAAGTCTCTTTTTTTTAATTTTATTTATTTATTTATTTTTTATTTTTTATAGTATTGGTCATTCATAATCCAATCAATTTAATTAAATGAGTCAGACCCCTTGACTATAACCCATCAACTTCATTTCAGATTCGCGAATTATGAAAAAAATTATACATCAGCCCTAAATGTTGGGTTCGTGTCATATCGAGAAATATGTATAACACTATATAGGTTAACTATAACTTGACTCATTCAATTAAACGAGCAGATTGATCCCTTCAATCTTAACTAATTTAATTTTGTATCAAGTTCGCAAGTCATGTTCAAAATTATCAGCCCTAACTCAATACAAAAAAGAATCACTATACCGGCGTTCATCTGTCAGCGTTTATATTAAAAAAACGGCGCTTATTTTGCATAAGTGTCGGGAAAAATAGTATCGGCGTAGGTATTTTTTTTTTTTTTTTTTTTTTGTAGTGACTATAATGCAATACAATATTTGTGCAAGTATGTATGCAACACAAGTGAATTATGAAACTTGATTTTACTTTTAGTTCTATAAACAAGCATCAAAAGCTTTGATATCTATATATTTGGGTTAATTTAGTAAATTTTTAATAGTATGCTTTTTTTTATCTTATATATGGTGCAGCAAAAAATAGTTATCAAGGTGCAAATGACCAGCGATAAATGCAGAACCAAGGCCATGAAGATTGCCGCAACAACAGATGGTTAAATAGCATCAAACTCAATATATATATACATTTTTGGGGTATTAAGAAGCAGAGTACCAATTAAATTAAGTAGTTATAAAATATATTGTACAGGAGTGAACTCGGTGGCAATAGAAGGGTCAGATAAAGATCGGTTGGTGGTGGTTGGCGAAGGTGTTGACTCAGCAAACTTGACCCGCTCCCTACGGAAGAAGCTTTGCTATGCCGAAATATTGAAGGTGGAAGAAGTGAAGGGAAAGAAGCCACCGGAACCCTACTGTTGTCCGACGTTATCCACGTGCCATCAATATCCACCGTATCCTATGTACTGTGAACCCGTCCGCGGTCCCTCTTCAAGTGACGGCTGCGTAGTCATGTGATCCCATATTTTCTGATCATTTGCATCCCCGATTTATGAGGTCTGACTTTTCCACTTTGTTTCGATTCTCTCAAGTTTAGCGCACTTTGTTGCTTCTAGTGTTACGTACCTTGGGACGTGTAAATATTATTGTTCTTTTTTTGTCCTCTTGACCAATCCCTGAAATAATGAAGAAGTAGTACTGCATGCGGTTTGTGTTTTCTAAACAAGAACATCTGTTGAGGAATTTGATAATCCATGAGCCAAAAAGCATAAGTAATTTCCCTTTTATTTATTTATTTTTTTTTTGTTTGTGAGTCCGGGGAGGTGGGGGAGTTGTTGGGGTTGCAATGGGGACAATCGTGAGGAGTGGGGGAGAGGCGATAGTTGGAGGAAGGTGGCACTGGAGAAGGAGTTTTTTTGTGGGGGTGTTGGTAGCCAAAAAGAAATATAGTTTTCCTTCTAGTATTCCTTTGAAAGTTCTTCGGTTCTCAAAATCCTACAGACTTAATTTGTGTTCAGTTCGATTTAGGAGTTCGTTGGTTTAGAGCAAGTTCAGTCCAAATAAGGAACCATATATACACTTATATTTGTAAACACTTTCTTTAGAACCTTTGGCTTCATTATACGTGGTTCGCCATTCCTGCTTTCTTTTTTTGGATCGATTTCAAGGGTTTTTTTTTTTTTTTCTTTAATACGATTTCAAGTTTTTGTTGTCAGTGCTCCGTTTGCTTTGATGTTGTTTCTTCTATTTTTTTTGTGTTTAGAATGACCAAAAATCGTAGTCAACTTTTTTTAATTTTTGTAATTAATTTTTTTTTATTAAAAACGTAAATTATTTTTTGAGATTGAGTTCTTTATTCTCAAATCTTTCGCTGATCATTTTTCACTGTCTTTCATTTTCGTACGAGTCAAATGAAACCTAAAATAGATTTTTGCAATTTATCTCTTCCTTCCCCAATGTCTCTCTTGCCTCTCTAAAACTCCCCCACCCACATCACCAATTGAAAGTCCAAATCAATTTTTTTTTTTTTTTCTCATCCAAGAAAGAGGCAATTCAATTTGCGAATCGTTTCAGGCATTTTTCGTTTTCTTTTGACAGCTGACCTTCTTCTTCTTCTTCTTTCTTTTATTTATTTATTATTTTAATGAGTTAAGTTTAAACTTTGTTTGGCCCCCAAGTAAAGCATCCGAGCTCCTCCGCTCACAGAATGCCTTATTTTGTGTGCCCGCCTTCGAATAGATTTTATTTTATTATTATTATTATTATCAATCTATTCGCCCTCGAAAAGATTTAAGAACGAATATAGAGATATCTACATATAGATCAGACAATGGACTTTAATGTCCTCTATGGGCCATTAAGGTTAATGTTACTAAGAATTTGATACAAAAAGCCCATTAAGCTTACGGATCTATGGGCCGTTAAGGTTAATGTTACAAAGAATTTGATACAAAAGCCCATTAAAAATGTTGGCTTACTCCTCCCTTATATATCCTTTCTCCAAGGGCAGTCGTTGATGTTAAAAAATTAAATGTCAGAAATTAGGGGTGTACACTCAGTTGCAGTTGTGGTTATTGAGCAATAACCGCAATCGTAATTGGGGTCACCAGTTATTAAAAATTTAATAAAACCGGGACCCCGATTGCGGTTGCTAATAACCGGTTTTAAAACCGGTTATTAGCCGATAACCGGTTTTGATGTTACGAAACATAAAAAAATATATATATATATTTTTTTAATCACTTCCTATTGATTTTTATATATATACCAAAATATATATATATATATTATATATATATATTTTAATCACTTCCTATTGAGTTTATATATATAATTCTATATAATATTTTCTCAGGCATCTTGAGAAGCTATGTTTACAAAGGTTCAAGTAACCTTTTTATAGAAATAGAGAGTGAAAAAAGTTTGTTCATATTCAATGTGGGACAAATTTTTCTTTTTCTTTTCTCTTTTCTTTCTTTTTTTCTCCTCTCCTCTCAAGACCAGCTCCCTGCTACAGGGAGCTTGTGACTTGAGAATTGAGATAGAAGAGAAAAAAAAAAAAAAAAAAAAACGAAGAAAGAAAAAAAAAGTGATTATGAATTTGTATAAAATTGATATATATATATATATATAAACCGGTTACCCGGTTAATAACCGGTTTTTTAAAATTAATAACTGCAACCGCAACCGGCCTAGCCGGTTATCCGGTTGCGGTTATTTCCGGTTTTTCGGTTATCCAGTTATAAACGGTTAATAATCGCCCTGCTTGTACATTCCTATAAAAAATTATAGTCGTTTATGTAAAACAACCAATACTAGAAATTGTTTTTGTAAAACAGTAAAACTTCAATGATTCATCGACGTTCAAATTCAAAGAGAATTACATCTCAACGATTAACAAATTTAAAAAAGACATTGTTTTTTTTAGTAAATTAACCGATGAATTAACTAAAATGGTCCAGATAGATGAATGTTGTTGCATACTTTAGGATGACACAACACAACACGACACGACACGACACGACACGACATATATAACTCCTATAATAAGCATATCATGTTGGGTTAGTACAAACACGATCCGTTTAAACCTATTTAATATAAATGAGTTGACTTAACATAAATACTTGTGCTAACTTCATTAACACAGTTTCATATCTTATAAGCATAAATTATATGAATGATATACATTCACAAGAATCACAACTATATATTCATGGTAAAATTAATTTGATAATAGATATTCATGACCATAATCAATTTGATAAAGATGTAATTTAATTATACAAGTTATGTGAGTTGGCACAAATTTAACATGTTTATTAATCGTGCCTAACGAGGCCAACCTACTTTAACTTGAATCTTATTATCCTATACCTTAAATTTCTATTTTTATGTCTAATTTGCAAATTGCTAATATTGATCGGATAGATATAGCTAGTCATTAATCTTGTGTCTGCGAAGACTTTGTTTAAAAAAATGTTTGGATTTTGTTTGAGGATCCGCCAAAAAGTAGGACAACCCCACGTTGTAAAAATTAACGTACTATCATTGACAAAAATAAAAACGACGAAGTTTTCTTTCTATTCAACTCAAATTATTAAATTAATATGGGTTCAAATGGATGTAATTTTTATATATATATTTTTTTTTAAATGATGTGATACTTACCTACAATATATTTTGGATAGATATTAATTAATAGACTAAATTTTGATTGAAATTTTTTCAACCCCAAGAAAATTTATCCAATAAAAATTATTTGCTAACTGGTATTTGTGGTTGCCACTTGGCGTAGTGACGTCAAACTACAACTAACGTTCCAACTTTCAAATACATCAAGTTGATAGGTTAGATAACTTAGATCGCCCAACTGCCTTCCTTCGTGTTGTTTTCTAATGAAATGTCTTTTTCATTTGCTATTTTTCCATAAAAGTAAATATAATTAACAATAAATAAATGACGAACCAGACTTATAATAAAGGAAAAGAAATGAAGAACCAGGTCCAGGATATTTGGACCTCTTTAAGCTCATTGAATTTAAGACAATGGCTTAGGTCAATTAACAAAGAAATCAAACAAATATATGGTGAAATAAAGAACAGCCTAATATACCTAATCTCTCTTTTATTTTATTTTTTTGGCTGCATTGATTAAGCCCAGAGATATTTTACACCATGAAGAACCCAAAACATATGCAAATGACGATCTAAAAGCATCTATATAACTTTGCATATCATTGAGGGAAATTTAAATAAAGGAATGTGATGGGTGATCATTAGGGGTAGCAATTTTTGACACGACCTGCAAACTTGGTACGAACACGACACGAACATATAGAGTTTGAGTTTATATTAATCGGGTTCAGATCATAAACGAGTCACCCGTTTATTTATTTATTTATTTTAAATGTAAAAGAAACTAGAAACTAACCTAAACAGATCATGTCGGGTCGTATCGTGTCAGGTCATTTCCTGAATTTTTTTAATCTAAGTTTACTTAATCCAAGTCTGGTCAGGTCAGCACACCATAACCCATCAATTAAACGGGTTGACAAGTCGTGTTCGGATTTAAACTTAACGGATTGGCAGGTCTCACAACTGGTTTTGCCAACCCTACTAATTATACCATAATAGTATGCATTCTCAAAGACCAACCTACCATAGTGATAGGTTAATCTCACTAGAGAAGTCTATTCATGGTGAGCAGACACAATCCTTTTAAATACAGTATCTGTTAACAGATGCAACTTTTTACCCATTGGGAAAAGGATGCAAGGGTAGTGGGTTTTAAACACACTTTTTGTTTTTATCAACAAGTTGTTTCCCATGAGATCAACACCCTCGTGAGAGATATTACCACATTCAAGATCTATCATAAAATAAAGTTGATAAAGTTAGTCGCATGTTAATTTGTTTCCCCGTTTTGTGAAATATATATATATTCCCAATGCTAGGATCAAACTAAAAACTCCATCGTTCCAAGATAGATCTTTTGATCTTTACTATGGTAATGAGCTCATAGAAAAAATGAATTCAGGGAAACTATCTTGGGCACACCCACAGTAGAACAAGTTCCAATCTTCTTGTCCTGGTAATTGATGACATTTTATAAACAAAATAATTATGGAACCCCCCCACCATCTAAATTTATGTACTGAAATATCTTTATCTAAAGCAAAATCTAGTCATTGATTAAGTTCAACCAAATACAATTAAATTTCTCTTTTTTGTTTGTTAGTGTGGTGGAGCACAATACTTATTACGATTTGATCTGATCTTGTTTATCATATATAAATCGACACGCCTGTACAACTTTACTACTGAGAATGTTTTTTTCCATCAAAAACATCAATCTCCACGAAGGGATTTCAAAGTTGATGGTTCTCATCAATCACCAAGGTTGGTTTGTTTAACATTTTGAGTGGGGAATCACTAATCAAGTGATTTTTTTTTTTTTCAAGCCTTGGCAGCAGATCAATGGTAGCATTTTTCCTGCAATGATAAAAACATTAATTTCTTAATTATCCCGTGAAAAATTTTACAATGTTAGTGATGCACCATCATTGGGTCATGTTGTGGACCAGCAGCCTTCTAATAGCTCCTAGACTAACTTTAGCCGAAAATACCCAACAGTAATCTATTCCCCAATCAATTAAGTGTCCTATATATAGGTTAGATCTCATCAATTTAAACAATAAATATGATATAGTTTTTATGAAACTCACATGCCCAAACAAAAAAGCGGACTATTCAAAACTTTATCATATAAATAAATCTTATAAAATTCTTTTATTTTTACTGTTCGAATTAGTGTGTTCTATGATTAGAAGAAAAAAAGGAGCTCAAAAAAGAGTGTTTAGTAAGTGCGATGAAAGAGAGAGAGAGAGAGAGAGAGAAAATGTAAACCTCTTTAGTGGGATACCAACTTTGACTGCTTGTGCGTATGGCTGCTGTGAGGGTGTGATCATTTGGGCCACTTTCTCCCTAAGATAGGGTGTCATTTTATATTGGAAAGAAGAAGGGGTTGCTTAAATCTAAAAGGATTCTAGTTGCTATGTCCCACAAAGTGATTCCTTTCTTGTCGGCTTATATCCTCCAATCAAATTTGTTAGGTTTATTAGATTGAGAAAGGAAACGAAAGAAACGTATTAAAGATTCCAATCCTCCCCAATCAATCAATAAGGGGCAAGGCAAATTGCTTTCTCTCCCAGGCTAGATTCTATGAAAATATTCTTTTATCATGTTCATAATATAGAAATCTTGTGAATAAACACTTTCTTTTAAGGGCAATCATATTTAAGCCCATATATGGCCGATTATAGAGGCAATTGTGTATGGATCACTCTATCCTTACTATATATGATGATCCAAAAACATTATTTAAGAAACAAAGTTTGATGGATGATGATGTTTTGAATATGATGAAACGATGAATTACCTTTTCTTATGTAGCAATCGATAAACTACATTTTCTTTTGTTTACACCCCTAAAATTACCTTCCTTATCACCCATAATTCAACAATTTTTATAACAACACTCTCTCCACCATGCCCAAGAACATGTTATAAAAAGAATTCGCTAACAAGTACAAAAATTAAAGGATAAAAAAGGGGGGTGATCTGCTCCCACTATTGCTCTCTACCCCCGCAAAGGGAAGCAATGGGATAGCTTTTGTAATATGATAACATATATTTATTGGTTTGACGTGAATAAAATGATAGCTATCAAGTCTTTCGTTAAAAGCCAGATGAAAATTTTGACAGAATGATCTATTTGTCACAAGGCTAAAACTCAAGCATTTAATTATCAAAAATAAAAACGCATTTCCTTATTTATCAAGAGGGCAAAATTCAGGAGCTTTTGAGATAATTTTCCTAAAATTTATCTACCAATTATTTGGACATACTAAACATTGCAATTCAATCATTAGTTCTTAAGAATAGTTAATTATGGCAATGGATAGATGCTTCTCTTCATTCTAATATGATCTTAATCATCTTAATCAAAGCCATTCTACGTACACGTCACATAAAGAATGATCCCATGCTGAGGAGTTTTACTAAGTAACAATTCGTGTTTGAGTTGTATCGAAGCATACATAAATATAAGATTAAATAAATTAATTTTAATGTGGCTCATTTTATTAAACGGGCTTCTCTTTATAAATTTGGTAACTGAAAAGACGAACACTTTGCTCTCTTACTTTCTTTTTCTTCTTTCTCATGCCATTGTCTTTTGTTTATGAGCAAAAGAAATAGCTGAAAATAGATACTTTGCTTCAACGCACCAAAGACTGAAAAAAAGAAATTATATTCCCTTTCCAAGCAATACCCCCATACGCACCCCAACGTCAGGATAAAAACAATTAATGTGAAACAAACGAAAACCATATCCCCCCATTACTGCTCCCCAATCCCCATGCTCTGAAGTGCAGTGTAAGCCACCATACCACCTCCTCTGTCAAACAAACAAACAAAAACATCAGCCAATTAAAACTTCACCATCAATGGCGTAAAGCAACACCAAAGCAAAAATCCTTGCGTGCCCGAAACCATTCAAAGAAAATTGTGAGAAAGACTTGTGGATACTATATTGTTCTTTCTTAACGCAGGTCCAAATTAAGAGACAAAAGAGTCCAAGTCTGCCTGGTTTTTTTGGTTCTTCCCATATTATGTTTGGAAACTGTGGATCAGACAGTAAACCTGGGAAAGCCCGGAGAGTTTCTGTTGGTGGGTATTTTCGATTGCATCCATGAAATCACTGCGGCACTCGCTTTCGCTAGGATGAGCGATTCTTCAGCTTATAGAGTTGAAACCACGTCTCGTCTCGCCCAATGGAGGATCGACAACTTGGCTTCCTGCACGTACCGCAAGTCCGATCCTTTCAAGATCGGAAAGTGGAATTGGTAAGACTCAAAGACTCCTCTTTTGCATAGAAATTTGATAAACCCAACAGAATTATATATAGGCAATATTAGCTACAATTTAGGGATTACCCAGTACAGTTTAGGGGCATTTTGATCATTTACGATAGAATTGAAGGTAAAAGAAGCTGACCCTTTACCTGGCTAATGACCATGGAACTGTGGATGTGGAACTTTATCTTTTTGTTTGTTAGCTGAGAATTTTTTAGGGGAAGGAAAGATAGTAGAATCAATCGTCTGTATCTTTAGTGCCATTGCATGTTAACCTTTGCTTGGTGAAAAAAATCATGCTTTCTTATCTTAAATTTAATTTTAGTCATGAAACTCTAAAGGCGTCTAATTGAATTGGAACCCAAAAGAAGGTAAAAAAAATTCTTATCACCCTTTACCCGTCCAATAAACCTGCAATTTATAAAGTGGAAGTTCACCCAGAGGTTTGGTAGGTGAGCACTTCAACGGAGAGGAAAGTGAAATCTTACGTGTCTTTTGTGCGATTGCAAGTTGTGTTTGTGAAAGAGTGAATTTTGACTTGTTTGTTTTTGTGATTGTTATTGAATTGAAGGCATTTATCCTTGGAAAAGAATCGCTTGTTGTTTGTTAAGTTATACCCGGAGATATCGAATCTAACAAGAGACAATCCCCCGATTGCGTCTTTCATAATTCGAGTGGTCAGTTCTACAGGCGACCGCAAGGCCTTGAGTCATCCAGGTAATACCAATTGAGGTTTCTTTTGACACGTATTAATTTTTGAAAAGATAGGAGGAGCATTGAAGCTGATGCCTTTGACACCTTTTTTTTGGACCCTTCTTTCTTTTCCCTTGATATTTTGTTCAAACTAACTTTATCTTCTATATACATGTAGAGATAACAGACAAGCGGCTCAAGAACAACGAAGATTTTGTTTGGGCAATAGAGGTTCCATTAACTGGGAAATTTATCATCGACGTCGAATTCCTAGATTTGAAGATTGCATCTCCAGACGTAAGCATCAAGTAGCTATTTTAACTACCATTCTATTGTTCTAATTGAAAAAAGATAATTACCCTAAAAGAAAGTCATAATAACTTTACTCTAGGATTTTATTAGATTATGTAGTTAGTTATCAATGATGGTTTGTTTCCATATATAAATTACATTCCTCAGGTCTTTCAGAAACTTTTGCTGATTTAAAGGAAATCACAAGAAATTGAAATACAATAAACTAGAGCAGCCTTACCTATTGTAATGATTTTCTGCTTAACATTCAGGGTGGAGAACCCTGCTCGATCTGGGCCGACGGATTCACACAGGCACGATCAAATGCAACAGCTCTTGCATCCCTTGGCCGAATGTTGACAGAAAGCATCCACACGGATATAATAATTAATGCCTCTGATGGAAGCACTGGCGCCCACCGTGCTGTTCTTGCCGCAAGATCACCTGTTTTCCGCAGCATGTTTTCTCACAACTTGAAGGAGAAAGAAATGTCTACCATAGATATCTCCGACATGTCAATCGAAGCTTGCCAGGCTTTTCTCAATTACATTTATGGGAACATTCAACATGAAGATTTCTTGACCCACCGGCTGGCACTTCTTCATGCAGCTGATAAATATGACATTTCTGACTTAAAAGATGCTTGCCATGAAAGTCTTCTAGAAGATATTGATGCAAAAAATGTACTCGAGAGGCTCCAGAATGCATCTCTATATCAATTGCCTAAATTGAAGACCGGCTGCATGCGCTATCTTGTGAAGTTTGGTAAGATATTTGACATACGAGACGATTTCAATGCCTTCCTGCAATGTGCGGATAGGGACCTGATAGCGGAAATCTTCCATGAAGTTCTCAGTGCCTGGAAAGGTTTCTGAAACCCTGCCAGTCTACCTATGAAAGACACAGGGGAAGAAAAGGTGTGTTAAGTCAGCTGTATGTTGTTATGTCCATGAAGGTGGGTTGTTAGAAAAATTGGTGTGCAGAAGCTTTTTGTCATGAAGATAATTCTTTTGTCCAAATGGAATTGGTTTATGTGTTATTGTACATATAACTATTGGTTTTCATGATGGGGGAACACATTCCTTGTACACATATTTGAAAAATGAAATGCAATTTCAGATTTGAGAAGATTGTTCTGATAGATTTCACAGTTACCCAAATTAGAAAGAAAGAGCCTCTGAATTGACAAAAGGAAGAGATTTGAGTGACCGGATTAGCAAATTCTCTCATTATAGGAGAATATGTTAAACGACAGTGATGAAGTAATTCAGTCTCTAACACATCAAATTCAACTACCAGATGGGTAGCAAGATTCTTCTCCACATCCAAATCTTCCTACCAACAGAAAATTAGTTGCCCAAAAGCACTTTTACCTCAAAGCCTCTCTTCAAACCAACAATAAACCTTTAGACATATAATCTAAATTCAGGAAACTACACTTGGACCCCTCAATTTACCACCCTATTTGTAATGTGTTAAGAAAGGAAATTTGAGCAAAGAAGGAAAGAAAGAGCACCGTTTCACTCACCTACCACAAATCTTCCTTACATGGGGTTCCAAAACGTGATTTTTTTTTTTTTTTTTCACATTTTCAAATTGCCATTTTTTTAAAATGCACTTCCAAATAAGACACTTTTCACGATTTTGTTTAAGAACACATTTTTTGCCTGAAAAATTGCAGAGCCAAATGTACTTACTCTAAAAAGAGTGACATTTATCGAAGTTGCATATATAGGCAAACCCAAATATTTTTCAAAATATATTGTCAGCAATAATCTATATTTTTATCAAGTTCTTA
Organism: Betula pendula; assembly: GCA_900184695.1. Taxonomy (NCBI): domain Eukaryota; kingdom Viridiplantae; phylum Streptophyta; class Magnoliopsida; order Fagales; family Betulaceae; genus Betula; species Betula pendula. The sequence goes on from FXXK01001355.1 coordinate 30,383, forward strand.
GGTTTCTAGCCAATAACATGGAAAACTACCCACCAGCAAAACCAAGTGAAAGTCTGAAACAAATGAATCAAATGATGCTGCATTAAGCCTAGTTTTCACAGCGTAACTTAGGAATGCTACCATTAAAGTCTTTTTTTTTTTTTAAGAAGTAATTTAATATCATTAGACAATGGCAGGGGCGTAACCTTAATACAAAGAAATTATACAAGAAAACCCCTATTAAGAAGAAAAAGAAAAACAACCGTTCAAAAAATCAGAAAAAGTAGATAAAAACGAACTATTATGCGCTGCTATCCAAGTGAAAATCAGAACTAAATAAATAATAAACGTACACAACAAATTGCATTGACCCATATTCAGCCATGCTAAATAAATAATCAGAACTAAGTGGCAAACAAAAGAAACATATCTGCCATAAGCACTTGTTTTATTCTTTTCAAGAGATGAAAATCAAGATGAAACAATGGCCTAAACCTCGGCATAAGCATGTAATCCAAAAGGGTTCATCTCAAAGCAAGAACTCTTTTACAAAACTCACCTTTCGTAGAAATCTATGGGGCCGGGGCTTCCGTAGTTCTGAACAGAGAATTTCTGGAATTGCTTGAGAGATTGAGAGAGAGAGAGAGAGAGAGGCAATAGGGTTGGTGTGTAATTAATGAGGAAATGGAGGGAATATTATTTAGGATCCTTTTTTTTCATGCTTCGTTTTTTTTTTTTTTTGTTCTCTTTGTTGGATTGTAAAGGTGGGCTGCTGGACCATGGGCCGAAGGAAAAAGATTGGTCCCATATCGAGTGTGAGAGGTCCTACCCAACAACGACTATAATGGAGTTTGTCGTTGTCCGCTTGAATGACCTTAAACCCTGGATCCCTTTGTTTCCCCACTTTTTTGTTGTGTTTTTTTTTTCTCTTTGTGTTCTTGTTTTTGGTTGGCTGTTTTCCTTTTTCTTTTTAGATGAGATTGAAGCAACAAACAGAGAAACAACAAAAGGAACATATAAGATAAAAACTAACAGGAAAACCTATCACAAATTAATTGCAAAGAGAGCAAGAAGAGACTAAGGATGACCTTTGCCATTGTCCGAGGGAAGATCCAATAGCGGAAATATAGAGTTGGAAATACTGCCAAAGAAACTGGTGGAAACGGCCCATTGTGCTTTGGCAACAGGTGAAAATGGCCCATTGTGCTAAGTTGTGGGCATGGAAATTCGCGCTTCTATCAATTTTAAGAGCTGACTAAATACTGAGAGAGTTAAGAAGACCAAAAGTATTCGAAATGATAAAGACAATTCTTCGATCAATAGTAAAAATTTTACATTAAAGGTTAAGGATAACTAAAAGGGAGCCCTTTTTTAGGATGACATGAGGACAATTAAAATCTAAAGTCGTTTTAGTACCCAAAAGGGTTGCAAGAGCCTCACCTTCATTTGGAGTGCACAAAGAGTGCAGTGTGACTTGAGCAAAAATAAGAGATTCATCTTGATAAGAGTCGACAACAACTAAAGAGGAAAGATTTGATTTGATAGCAACAACAAAATTTAATTTCATGATACCAGGGGTGGGAGGCTTCAGGGTAAGAGATTTCGAAGCCTTGAGATGGGATATACTGGAGGAGGTCACTATCTTAACAAGATGAATGGCTTGGGGGGAGATCTTATTATGGATCACCAAGTTTCTGATGAACCAAATTTAATCTAGTCCAATGGAGGTAAAGAGTTGGAAGTGGTGATGAGAGGGTTTAGCTAGATTAAAGAGTTGAGAGTTGTTGATATTGATCTTGATCCAGTCTAGGATGAAGAGATTATTCAAAGAAAGAGTGTCAATAGGCTAAGGAAAAAGTCTCCGAAGGACCTGAGCAAAATGTCACTCAAGGAAGAGATGCTCATAGGTTTTGCGGGAGGAGAAGCAATATGCTAACAACAATGGTTTCCACAACTATACTATATATACATATAGTACATCTTTCTTCTTCTTCTTTCTTTTTCTTTTTTTATTATTATTTTTATTTATATAACAACAACAGGGGAAGGGAGGACGAACGATTACATCAAACAAAACACAGACAAATGACCAGGCAACCCAACAAAAAGTCTCGATACAACCAAATCAGAGCGGGTACTGGAGCTTTTTGTAGCAAGGATCATATAGTATATATAAACATATACTATATTTATACTATATGTAATATAAACAAGTATCAGAAAATGTCAATCAGATGGGTATCCTATATTCCATAATTTAGATCTGACGATCAAGTCGTCTTAGGTAACCCATTATAGATCTGTTCAAACCCCATTTGCGTGTACTTTTACATGGTACGATAAAACTATCTGATTATGCTAAAATCTGCTCTGTGGTTATTGTAACTAGGCGTATTTGGGCCTGGTCTGGTTAGTCCATCGGCTTCTTAGGCCCTTCAATGGACTAACCAGCCCAGCCCAAGTGCTATTTCCATAGCGTTAATGCATAAAATATTAAAATCTCATCTCCACATTTCCTTTTAAGTTTTATGTCTCAAATTCTCAACAATCCACTGAGCAATGTGGCGAGTTCCAAAGACTGCAATGTGGCCGCATTGCCGTAATCTATTCTAGAAAAGCAGAGGAGCGGTTGTATAGAATGGAGGTGAAACGAAAGATAAGGTCCAATGTCAAAGGATCTTAACACGATTATTTGATAGCAATAGGCAATATTTAGCATGGAGTTGAGTCAAAGCAGTTACGTTGCCGGTTTACATGACAGACAGATCGTATACGAGGTCCTGTTTTTACTATTATCCTGCTGAATCTATCAAATTTGGCATGTAATATGTCGTTCAAACCTGTGACAACTGTTCGGATTGAACAATAATATTGGAAATATTTCTCTAAAATTACTCGATTCCATAAAAAAATTTCCTTTGAAGTGGAAAATTCCTACCTCTTTCCACTATAAAGGTGACCAAATTTGTGTCTTCCAAAGACAAGCCAAAACAGAGTTTCAAAAACAGGGGATCCAAGAGCCTCTGTTCCCCCGGTCTGAATACAAATGAATGCGATGGGTCTTTCAATGCTTTCTCCTTTACTGCTTTCATTTGTTCTTTTCTCTCTGTTGCATATGCCCACCCTTGCCGTTCAAAAGGTAAGCACATTTTGCTTTCCGACTGATATTATGAAAATGTTGATATTTATTCAAGTGGATGACTATGAAGTTTCAATGAATTTCATTACCAGTGTTATTCATCTGGGCATTCGATAGAGTTCTATGAATGTTCCACCAATGGCCTAAATTTTATATTTTGCTGCAGTCTTATGTAGTGTACATGGGAGAGCATTCACATTCCCTAGAGGCTTCAGAGGATGATCTTGACAGTGTGACGAATTCTCATTATGAATTGCTTGGATCAGTCGTAGGAAGGTATAGAATTTGATAACGTGGTCTGCATAATTTCTGTTCTTTGTCGTTTGTATTGAATAAGAATGTCAACTTTGAGATTTTTAAATTTCTTGCACAGCCCTGAGAAGGCTAAGGATGCAATCTTCTACTCATATAGAAGAAATATTAATGGCTTTGCCGCAAATCTCAATGAGGAAGAAGCAGTAGCGATTGCAGGTAAGGAATACTGCTTACAAGTTTCTCATTTGTTCTGTCTTTTTCTTGTTCTGCCTTTGCTGCATCCTAAGTTTATGCCAGTTAGGACCATGGCTGAGAATGTCTTTTTTTTTTTGGTTTTTTTTTTTTTGAATCACTTGCAGATCATCCAAATGTCCTATCAGTTTTCGAAAACAAGCCAAGAAAACTGCTAACAACACGATCATGGGAATTTCTTGGACTTGAGCAAAATGGACAAATTAGTGGCAATTCGATATGGAAATCAGCAAAGCTTGGTGAAGATACAATCATTGGAAACCTCGATACCGGTGTGTTCATATTCTTTTCGACTTTATTAAGGTGTAATCAATTTTACATGGAATGATTTGGATATAAGATTTGATTGCTTTTTCTTTCACGAAGAATGAAGGAAATTTCAAATGTTGCATGAGTTTTGGCAATTTGATTTTATGTGTACTTGTTTCTAGCCCAACCTACTTCTTTGTCCAAGACCGTAATGCTTCTCATTTTATATTGCTTCGGTTAGAATATTAATTAAATAATTAAATTTATTTATTTTTAACTTAAATTTTAATCAAATGAAACTTGATTTTTATGTATTTACTAACAAAATGTGTTATATTTAGAGATATCATTTCTTATGACAATTGCTATCATGTTGTAACATTTTCTAATGGGGTTGTGGTAGGTGTTTGGCCGGAATCAAAGAGCTTCAGCGATGAAGGACTGGGTCCCGTCCCATCGAGGTGGCATGGTGTGTGTGATAAAGGCTTCAATGATACTGTTCGTTGCAACAGGTCCATTAATTATTTTCTTCTCTCTAATAAATATGAATTGCATACAAATTCTTTTTCAGAGTGCATATGTATTGACTTAATTTGTACGTTTCCAATTGTTATCTATGCAGGAAGTTGATCGGAGCAAGGTTCTTTAACAAAGGATATGCTGCAGGAACAGGGGTTCGTCTTGACAACTCCTTTAACACTCCTCGTGACAATGATGGCCATGGGACCCATACCTTATCTACTGCCGGCGGCAGCTTTGTGCCCGGAGCTAGTGTTTTTGGGAATGGCAATGGCACTGCAAAGGGTGGATCACCAAAAGCCCGCGTGGCTGCCTACAAGGTCTGCTGGACTGCAAGAAATACCAGCTCTTGCTTTGACGCGGATCTCATGGCTGCCTTTGACGCTGCAATAACCGATGGTGTTGATGTGCTTTCTGTTTCTGTGGGTGGCGGCCCCGCTGAATTTTTCCGTGATGGGATATCAATAGGTTCCTTCCATGCTGTTAAGAAAGGCATTACTGTTGTTTGCTCCGCCGGCAATGAAGGACCAAGTGCCGGGACCGTAACCAACGTCGCACCATGGATATTCACCATCGGAGCCAGTACACTTGACCGGGAGTTTGCTAGTTATGTTGCTCTTGGCAACAAGAAGAAAATCGAGGTAATTTCTTTTTCTTTTTTCTTTTTTTCAGTAGACTGCATGCTATATGATTATCATACAGTTATATGTACTGACATTCCTAATTTTCATCGCCAGGGAACAAGTCTTTCAGGAGCCTTGAGACATGCTAAGTTCTACCCATTGATCAGTTCTACAGATGCCAAAGCTGCTAATGCAACCGCTGAGGAAGCGTAAGCACAGATCCTCCATGTCTTCGATTTCTCTGCAGTATGCATGCAACTGTGTATAATTCCAATTCTAATTTCGTTCCTTTTTCTGTTTTTTTTTTTGTTTTTGTTTTTTTCAAATTCCCTGGTACGTAGTCTGCTTTGTCAGGCTGGAGGCCTTGATCCCACAAAGGTGAAAGGAAAGATTTTGTTGTGTACTCGAGGGCAAAATGCAAGAGTTGACAAGGGCCGTCAGGCTCTTCTGGCAGGTGCTGTGGGTATGATATTGACTAATGATGAGAGTAACGGGAATGAGCTTTTATCCGATGCTCATGTGCTCCCTGCTTCACATATCAAATACTCCGATGGCCAACAAGTCCTCGCTTACATTAAGAGTACCAAGTATATATTCTTCAAGTCTACTTTCACTTTTTTGACAATTTATCTCTTGAACTGATTTATTAAACTCAAGATCAATATATTGTAATAGGAACGCTACGGCTTACATTGCTCCTGTAAAGACGGAAGTGGGAACAAAGCCAGCTCCATTAATGGCTGCATTCTCATCTAGGGGGCCTAGTCTCGTTGAGCCAACAATCCTCAAGGTCTGCTAATTAAGCAAATTCAATCATAAAAAATTCCCTTTGATAGCATGTGCATATCATGATCATCTTACGTGCATACCTTTTTGTGCTAATTGCAGCCTGATGTCACCGCACCAGGGGTCAGCATACTTGCTGCTTACACCGAAGCAACAAGTCCAACTGAAGAAATAACTGACAAACGTCGTATTCCTTTCAATATAGTCTCTGGAACTTCCATGTCCTGCCCTCATGTTGCCGGCATTGTCGGCCTTGTCAAAACCCTCCACCCTGACTGGAGCCCCGCAGCAATCAAATCTGCAATCATGACAAGCGGTAGAAATTATTAACATCCTCTCTTTAATTAAGTTCATCATCATCATCATCATCATCATCAGAATCTTAATCTATTTCTATTTTGTTTAATTTCCAGCAAGCATCCAAGATAACAAGAAGGGAGCAATATTGGACTTATCCAATAATCTGCCAGCCACACCATTTGCGTATGGTGCAGGACACGTGCAACCAAACCTTGCAGCAGACCCTGGACTGATTTACGATCTGACCGTTAATGATTACTTGAACTTCTTATGCTCTCGTGGCTACAACCAGAGCTTGATCAGAATATTTTCCGGCGAGGCGTATGCATGCCCCAAGTCTTTCAATCTTGCAGACTTGAATTACCCTACAATCGCAGTTCCTAGTCTCGGAAAAAGTCCTGTGACTGTTACTAGAACAGTAACCAATGTTGGTTCTCCGAACACCACGTACGAAGTGAATGTCACGACGCCTGCCGGAGTTTCGGTCTCCGTTAATCCTACAAAATTGAATTTCAAAGCAGTCGGTGAAAAGCAGACCTTCAAGGTTACTTTGACGGCCAAGGCTAAGAGTAACAAGAAATTCGTTTTTGGGGCGCTGGTTTGGTCAGATGGGAAGCACTTCGTCAGGAGTCCTATTGCAGTGATCTGATCTTCTGAGTTCTGACTAGAAGTGATATCCATCATTTTTTTTTGGCTGAAATTGTAAACAGAATAAATTTCCCAAAGGCACTTTCACACTCGATGCCTATCGACATTAATAAACATTCTTTTTATATGTACATGATTATCTATCTAAAGCAAATGAGATTTGGTGAAATTTTAGTGATTCTTTTGTTGTCTATTACAATCAATTGAAGGGGCCACAATGAGAAAATGGTGATCCTTGGATGCTTTTTCCCATTTTTTATATATTATCATCACAAGCTCAATTTTCACTTTCTCTATTTCTTATTTTCTTTCCCCATTATTGAATTTCAATCCTAATCCAGATTATAAAATTGTAGATATATGTTCTTTGAGTATGTGAAAACCACATACATAACAGTTTTATAAACTTCTTATGTCTCTTTTTTTTCTTTAATTTTTTAATTACGTACTCAAGTTAATTTCTAGCTAATAACATGGACAAACTATTTCACAATTTAGATTTTGTTTTATTCTATTTAACGGTATATATAATACCATGGCATTTAAACTTTTTAAATAACGTAACAACATATATACTATTAAATAGTTCTTCTCCATTTCAAATTTCAAATGTTGAAGATCCTATTCCAATGTGTGTTTTAGAAAAAATATAGATATGTGTTGGAGGTGCGAGGACCACCCTCATATGATTTATTAATTATGAATTTTGAATGGATGAGCTCAATCCAACCCAATGCATTGAATGCCTAACCACAATTATGTGGGGTAGGATCCTCTATGTTTAAAAAGAAATGACAATTATTTTAAGATTAAGTATTTTTGGGTTGAACTTACATCATTAGAAATGTGAAATTTAATATAAACTATAAAATAATTAATTTTTATTTTATTTGAAATGGAGAAGATTTTGATCTAATTATACGTAGCTGCCTAAACTTCACACTGAAAAAAAGGGGAAAATTGATAATTTGAAGCATAATTGGCATTGACAATCAATATAAGAATGAACTTATTGAGTTACCACACCATACTAATTGTTGACAATTACTACACTATACCTCTTTAGTGAGCCGTACAGAGAAAAAAACAATTTCTGTTCAGTTTATCTTTATTCAGTCTATTAAACTAATTAATTGGGTTGAAAAAAAATTAATTAAATTCATTCTATTAAACTAATATCAATTCTTAAAATGTGTGATTAAAAATACTAAAAATATGAAAATATATGTCATTACTTTTACCAAACGCTTAACTAAATTTTTGAAAAAAACGCTTTTAAATCGCATGTTTTAACATTGTTATTATTTAAATCATACGTTTTAAAACTGTAAATTTAAACAAACCCTAAATCCAAAGATTTTTAGTTGCACATCAGGCATTATCTCTAAAAATAGAAAGAAACGAAAGACTCCCAATGGTTTATCACACATATAGGTTTGTGTCCGTGCAATTCCATAAACAAATTACTCAACAATTCCTAAAAAGATTTTTCTTTGAGAAGGAAAATTCTTACTACTTTCCACTATAAAGGTGACCAAATTTTGGCTTCTAAAGACAAGCCAAAACAGAGTTTCAAAAACAGGGAATCCCAGAGCCTCTGTTCCCCTGTATGCATTGATTATATTTTTTTTTATGAACAGAGAATACAAGTGAAACCAATGGGCCTTTCAATTATTGCTCCTTTACTGCAATCATTTTTTCTTTTTTCTCTGTTGCTTACGCACACCCTTGCCATTAAAAAGGTAAGCACATTTTGCTTTATGACTGATATTATGATTCCAAGTAATCTGTTCTATAGTTATGAAAAAATGTTGATGTTTATTCATTACCAGTATTCATCTGGGCATTCGATAGAGTTCTATAAATGTTCCACCAATGGCCTAAATTTTGTGTTTTGCTGCAGTCTTATATAGTGTACTTGGGAGGACATTCACATACCCTAGAGGCTTCATTGGCTGACCTCGACAGTGTGACGAATTCTCATTATGATTTGCTTGGATCAGTCGTAGGAAGGTATAGAATTTGATAAAATGTTCTGCATAATTTCTGTCCTTTTCTTCTTTTCATGTTGACTAAGAATGTCAACTCTGCTGTTTGTAAATTTCTTGCACAGCACTGAGAGGGCTAAGGATGCAATCTTCTATTCGTATAAAAGAAATATTAATGGCTTTGCAGCAAATCTCGACGAGGAAGAAGCAGCAGAGATTGCAAGTGAGAAATACTGCTTATAAGTTTCTCTCATTTGTTCTGTTTTGCTACTTACAAGTTTTTGCCCGTTAGGACCATGGCTGAGAATAGCTTTTTTTGTTCACTTGCAGAGCATCCAGATGTCCTATCAGTTTTCGAAAATCAGCCAAGAAAACTGCACACAACACGATCATGGGATTTTCTTGGACTTGAGAAAGATGGAGAAATTCGTGGCAATTCGATATGGAAAACAGCAAGGCTTGGTGAAGATACAATCATTGGAAACCTCGATACCGGTGTGTTCATATTCTTTTCGAGTTTATTAAGGCGTAATCAATTTTACGTGGAACGATTTGGATACAAGATTTGCTTGCTTTTTCTTTCACGAAGAATGAAGGAAATTTCTAATGTCAATTGCTATCGTGTTGTAACATTTTCGAATGGGGTCGTGGTAGGTGTTTGGCCGGAATCAAGGAGTTTCAGCGATGAAGGAATGGGTCCCATTCCATCGAGGTGGCGTGGTGTCTGTGAAAAAGGCTTCAATGATACTGTTCGTTGCAACAGGTCCATTAATTATTTTATTTTCTCTAATAAATATTAATTGCATACAAATTCTTTTTCAGAGTACATGTATTGACTTAATTTGTTGCCAATTGTTATGCATGCAGGAAGCTGATCGGAGCAAGGTACTTTAACGAAGGCTTTGCTGCAGGTACAGGGTTTCGTCTTGACAACTCCTTTAACACTCCTCGTGACAAAGATGGCCATGGGACCCATACCTTATCTACTGCCGGCGGTAGCTTTGTGCCCGGAGCTAATGTTTTTGGGAATGGCAATGGCACTGCAAAGGGTGGATCACCGAAAGCCCGTGTGGCTGCCTACAAGGCCTGCTGGAGTGCAGCCAATATCAGTTCTTGCTTTGACGCGGATCTCATGGCTGCCTTTGAAGCTGCAATAAGCGATGGGGTTGATGTGATTTCTGTTTCTGCGGGTGGGGGAGCCAAGACATTTTTTAATGATGGGATATCAATAGGTTCCTTCCATGCTGTTAAGAAAGGCATTGTTGTTGTTTGCTCCGCCGGAAATGAAGGACCAACTCCGGGGAGCGTAACGAACGTGGCACCATGGGTATTCACAGTCGGAGCCAGTACGCTTGACCGGGAGTTTGCTAATTATGTTGCTCTTGGCAACAGGAAGCACCTCAAGGTATTCTTTTTCTTATTAGATCATGCAGTTACATGGAAAGGAATTGCACTGATATTCCTGTTAAATTAATCATTTAATCGATACTTTAACAATTCCTAATTTTCATCACCAGGGAACAAGTCTTTCACTAGGTTTGAGACCTGCTAAGTTCTACCCATTGATCAGTGCTGCAGATGCCAAAGCTGCTAATGTATCCTCTGAGGCAGCGTAAGCACAGATCCTCCATGTCTTCCATTTCTCTGCAGTATGAATGCAACTGTGTATAATTCTAATTCTAATTTCTTTTCTTTCTTCTTTTTTTCTTTTTTCAAATTCCCTGGTACGTAGTCTGCTTTGTCAGGCAGGAGTCCTTGATCCCAGTAAGGTGAAAGGAAAGATTTTGGTGTGTCTTCGTGGACAAAATGCAAGAATTGATAAGGGCCGTCAGGCCCTTCTGGCAGGTGCCGTGGGTATGATATTGGCTAATGATGAGACTAATGGGAATGGCATTTTATCCGATGCTCATTTCCTCCCTGCTTCACATATCAGTTACGCCGATGCCCAACAAGTCTTTGCTTACATTAACACTACCAAGTATTATATTCTTCCACTTTCACTTTTTACAATCAATCTCTTTTAACTGATTTGTTAAACTCAAGATTATTAATTACAGTTAATGTATTGTAATAGGAGCCCTACGGCTTACATTACTCCTGTAGACACGGAATTGGGAACAAAGCCAGCTCCATTTATGGCTTCATTCTCATCTAGGGGGCCTAATGTCATTGAGCCAGCAATCCTCAAGGTCAATGCAATCATGAAAAATTCCCTTTGATCTGTTTCGTATTATTTTCGGATCATCTTACTTTTTTTGTATTATTTCCAGCCTGATATCACTGCACCAGGAGTGAGCATAATTGCTGCTTTCAGCGAAGCAACAAGTCCAACTGATCTAGAATTTGATAAACGTCGTGTTCCTTTCAATATAGTCTCTGGAACTTCCATGTCCTGCCCACATGTTGCCGGCATTGTCGGCCTTCTCAAAACCCTCCACCCTGATTGGAGCCCCGCAGCAATCAAATCTGCAATCATGACCACTGGTACAAACAAACATTTATGAGTTCATCATCAGAATCTTAATTTCGTTCGATCTCTCTTAATCTATTTCTATTTTGTTTAATTTCCCCAGCAAGAACCCGAGATAACAACAAGGAAGCAATGTTGGACTCATCCAATCTCGAGGCCACACCATTTGCATACGGTGCAGGACACGTGCAACCAAACCGTGCAGCGGACCCTGGACTGATTTACGATCTGACCGTCAATGATTACTTGAACTTCCTATGCTCTCGTGACTACAACCAGACCGACTTGATGAGAATATTTTCGGGCGAGCCGTACGCATGTCCTAAGACTTTCAATCTAACTGATTTCAACTACCCTACAATTGCAGTTCCTAATCTCAGAGAAAGTCCAGTGACTGTTACTAGAACAGTAACCAATGTTGGTTCTCCGAACACCTCGTACGAAGTGCGTGTGAAGGAACCTGCCGGAGTTTCGGTGTCGGTTAATCCTACAAAATTGAATTTCAAGGCAGTAGGTGAAAAGCAGACCTTCAAGGTTAGTTTGACGCCCAAGGGGAAGAGTTATCAGAACTATGTTTTTGGGCAGTTGGTTTGGTCAGATGGCAAGCACTTCGTCAGGAGTCCTATTGCAGTGAGCTCTTCCAACTAGAACTGAAAAAAATCTATGTCAAATATATATATAATATATATATATATATATATATATATATATATATATATTATATTATATATATATAGGGGTAAAATGGTCCAGAAAATGTCACTCCTCCTTTGTCTACTGCCGGTCATTCTCTTCGTGGAGGTTTGTTTTTTCTTTGAATTGTTGGTGCCAATATTTGGTATTGTTCAACAATTTTGGATGGTTTGTTTATAGTTTTAATGAGAAAATATTTTTCATTCTAACCAAACATTGTTAAAATAATTTTCTTTTTGGAAAAAATTTCGGGAAAAATATACTTTATTCTCCTCCCAAAAAAAAAGTTTACAACTTTTGCGTTTTAGCATTCAAAGTTTAAAAATGACCTCCGACCCCCCAAACTCCCAAAGAAAATTAAAAACTAAAAAAATGGTTCACTACAAAATAAAAAGGAACTAAAAAAAAAAAAAAAAAGTTTTCCAAGGTTTGGACTGGGCTAGCTGTTCAACTGGTTTAGAATATTATGAGACAGTTAAATTCATATTTAACAAAACAGTGTGGACACTAGAGCATTGAGAGGACCTTTCCCTGTTACTAAAGACCTAACCCAAAAAAAAACTTCAACTATTTCAATTAAGTAAACTCAAATCCTGACCCTTCAATGTTAACTCACTTGAGAGCCTACAAGAACTAACAAACTATCTTGTTCAGAAAACCAACTCTCATAGAGCTATGGGGTTGGAGAGGTGATTACAGACCCTCATATGATTTATGAATTATGAATTATGAATGGATGAACTTGATCCAACCCGTCAGCATTGAATGCTTAACCACAACTTTGCGGTAGGGGTCATTTTATTATCAGGATTTAATTATATTATTGAATTTAATGATGTAAATGATTTCACGTGATAAATATATCAATAAGCTATTCAAAAAATTTAAATAATGTGACATTATTTATAATATTAAATGCAAGAACATTAAATCATGACCATTAAATGTCGAAATAAAAAATATCCTTGGCCGTTGTTTTAATGGTGAATAATCATTTCATGGTTAAAATTTTGTTTTATTGCATTTAATAATATATAGAATATCATGTCATTTAAAATCTTTACATGTCGACATAGCAACATATATATTATGTGGCAATATATATAGTATATCATTAGAATATTTGTGAAATTTAATCTAAACCATAAAAAGTGAAATGGAGAGTATCATGATCCAATTATATGTAACTGCCTAAACTTCACACTAAAAAAAGGGAAGAAATTGACAATTTGAAGGATAATTGGCATTGACAATCAAAAAAAAAAAAAGAACTTACTGAGTTAGAACACCAAACTAAATGTTGACAATTACTACAATTTACCTCTTTAGTGAGCCATAAAACACTTCTAGCCACTTCCATAGCCCGCCTTATGTTGAGTCCGTTTGACCATGTGATTTTATAGGTAAAAAGTGTGTTTTTAAACAAAAACGCAAAAAATGTCTCATTTGAAATCACTTGCAAAGAGGTATATAATTTTTAAAAACGAATGATTTTGAAGATCAAACTATAATTTTAAATGCCAAATCACAATTTTATCAAACACTTAATTACGTTTTTAAAAATAGTGTTTTCAAATTACAGTTTTAAAATCGCATTTAAATCACACAGTTTGAAACCACAAAACCAAGTGGATCCTCCAAGGTAACTAAATCATTAGACTCGTAGGTGTACACATGGCATTGTCTCTAAAGATAGGAAGAAATGGCATTGCCTCCAAAAATGGCTATAGTACCGGAAATGGTTGTTTATGACACATATAGGGTTGCTTTGGTGCAATTGCCGTAATTGAAGTTACACGTTTGACTACAATTGCCTCTTCTCACGTCTACATAGAGCATTTGGAATGCCCGACCACCTACTCGAGAAGGTGGGTCTCATGTTCACGTGAACTCTCTCGACACATTTGCTGTTCAAATTGATAGCAATTTAAACAAAAAATTGTTAGAAATTCTTATCCAACCAACCCAAAAAGGAAGGGACAAAAATAATAACAGAATCCCTAATTGGAAGGATCCCAATCCAAAAATTGGATGGACGTACGTTACATCATAGCATGAACTAAATGCATGGAGATAAGACGAACTCATAGCTGGGCTTTCTATTTTCGGCCTCTTTCCATAATTTGAGCCAAGTCGTCCTAGGGAACCCATGACAGATCAGATCAAATCCATTTGCGTGTTTATATTGTATGATGAAATCATCCAATCAATATATGGATTTTTCCGTAAAATTTGGTGTCCACATTTCCTTTTAGATCTCAATAATTAATCCACTCAGCAATGTGGTGTGTTCCAAACAATGCAATGTGGTGTTCCTGCATTGCCGTGATCTGTTCTAAAAAGCCGGAGGAGCCATTCTGTAATGGTGAAATGAAAGACGAGGTTCATTCATCCAACAGAAAAACAGAAAAAGAAAAAAAAAAATGAAAGACCAGGTGGAAAGTCAAAGGATCCCATCATCCCAACAATTATTAACGGAAGACAAGGTCCAAAGTCAAATGATCTCACATACTTGAGCATGGAATTGAATTACAGCAGTTACGTTGCCAGTTTAAATTGAAGAGATTCCCATACACGAGATTCTGTTTGGTCCTATTTTTATGCTGAAACACATAATTTTGGGCATATTTTTCTACAGTTACTCAATTCCATATAAAACATTTTGCTTTGAAATGGAAAAAATCCACTATAAAGGTTGATCGTATTTTGGCTTCCAAAAGACAAGCCCAAAGCAGAGTTTTGTTTGAGCAGGGGGTACGCAGAGCCTCTGTTCATCTCTCTGCAAAAATTCTCCCTTTTATGAACAGAGAATACATAGAAAACAATGGGCCTTTCGACTCTTCCTCTGTTTCTTTCATTTGTTCTTCTTTTTCTGTTGCATACGCCCCCCAGCCATGCCGCTAAAAAGGTAAGCACATTTTATAGTTATGAAAATGTTGATGAACTTTCTAGTTTCGATGAATTTCATTGACAGTATTCATCTGGGTATTCGTTTGAGTTCTATAAATGTTTCATCAATGGCCTAAATTTTGTATTTTTCTGCAGTCTTATGTAGTGTACATGGGAGCACATTCACATGGCGCAGAGCCTACATCGGCTGACCTCGAGAAAGTGACAAATTCTCATTATGATTTGGTTGCGTCATATGTAGGAAGGTATAGAATTTGATAACATGCTCTGTATACTTTCTGTTCTTTGTGGTTCGTATTGAATAAGAATGTCAACTTTGATATTTTTAAATTTCTTACACAGCAATGAGAGGGCTAAGGATTCGATCTTTTACTCATATAAAAGATATATCAATGGCTTTGCCGCAACCCTCGAGGAGAAAGAAGCCGCAGAGATTGAAAGTGAGGAAAACTGTTTAATATCGATTGACGCTTGATCTCATTTGTTCTGTTTTTTCTCTGGTTCTGTCTTTGCCCAGCATCCTAAGTTAATGACAGTAATTAAGGACCATGGCTGAGATTGCCTTTGTTTGTTCACTTGCAGAGCACCCAAATGTCCTATCAGTTTTCGAAAACCAGCCAAGAAAACTACACACAACACGATCATGGAATTTTCTTCAACTTGAGGGAATTGGGGGAATTCAGGACAATTCGGCATGGAAAACGGCAAGGTTTGGCGAAGATACAATTATTGGAAACCTCGATACGGGTGAGGTTTTTGACTCTTTGGAGTTTATTAAGGTATAATCAATTTTACATGAAACCATTTGGATTGATACAAGATTTGATTGCTCTTTCTTTCACGAAGAATGAAGAAAATTTCAAATGTTGCATGAGTTAATGGATTTTGATTGGATTTGTACATGTTTCTAGCCCAACATATTTCTTTTCCTAAGCCCTTGAGGTGGACTATGATTGCTTCTCATTCGTTCTGTCTCCTTTGCATGAACATGTTAGATGTTGCGATTTTTTCTTCTTTTATATATATCAGATCAAACTTCGATTTTTATATATTTACTAACCTAATGTGTGATGTCTTTTAGTTGATCTGACGATCCCAGTTTTATTAAGGTAGACTCTTTTCTATACGATTTATAAATTCGACACAAATTTAACATGAAATTAACGGATTATAATTGAAAAGCCTTACAAATTCAATTAAATGAATCATGTTAGAATTAATCTATATAGTTTTATACTTATGTATTGACACGTGACATTTAGGACTATCAATTTTATATATGATCCACGAAACACAAATCAACATAAAACTAACGAGTTAGAGTTTAAGAGGTCTGATTCATTTAATTAAATAAATCAAATTATATTTATTTATATAGATATATATATCTTGTACCCGTAAATCGACAGGACTCTAACATGATATGTGAACATAAATTACTACCCAAAGTTTTACCGACCTAACGGGGTTGTGCCAGGTGTTTGGCCTGAATCGAAGAGCTTTAGCGATGAAGGAATGGGTCCCATCCCATCAAGGTGGCGTGGTATCTGTCAAAAAGGCGGCTTCAAGGACCATTTTCGTTGCAACAGGTCCATTATTTCTTTTTTTTTCCTCGTCATAGTAATTTCTCAAACAAATATTGCATACAAAATCCTTTTCTATGTGCATGTTGAGTATAGAGATGTGATTGAAAAACATTTAACCTCACGTTGAAAATATATCATAATAATTAGAATGAGTGATTAATATTAATTAACACAATTGGGTTCAAAATCTTTCAATGTATGCAGGAAGCTGATCGGAGCAAGGTACTTTAACAAAGGCATTGCTGCAGGTGCAGGCGGTCATCTTAACATATCCTATTACACTAATCGTGACAGCGATGGCCATGGGTCCCATACCTTATCTACCGCCGGCGGGAACTTTGTTGCCGGAGCTAGTATGTTGGGGAACGGCAATGGCACTGCAAAGGGTGGATCACCAAAAGCCCGCGTGGCTGCCTACAAGGTCTGCTGGGCACCAATCAACGACAGCCAGTGCTTTGACGCGGATATCATGGCTGCCTACGAGGCTGCAATTGGTGATGGCGTTGATGTGATTTCTATGTCTCTCGGTGGGAACCCCATTGAATATTTTAGGGATGCCATATCAATTGGCTCCTTCCATGCTTTTAAGCATGGCATTGTTGTGGTTTCCTCCGCCGGCAATGAAGGACCATTTCCCGGGACGGTAGCAAACGTGGCACCATGGATGATCACTGTTGCGGCTAGTACCATTGACCGGAAGTTCGAAAATTTTATCGCTCTTGGCAACAAAAAGCACATCCAGGTATATTCTGTTTTTGAAATTTCCACCAAATATTGCAACTTTAGACAGGAACAGCTCGTTAGATTATTAAATTATGGAATTTAAGTCATTTCTAGGCATCAAAACGCTTGGAAAATTTCGCTTCTTAAAAATGTGACATGTTATTAAGATAGTAAGAAAAAAAATTTCTCCCAAAAAAAAGTATTGGACATGTCAGCATTTTCATCTCATCATCTCATTCAAGTTGCAGTAAGTTGCAGTGAAGATCCATGAGCACAGATACACACAGAAGTGCAGGAAGTACTACACGTGCATTTGCTGTGCTAGCTGCACTTCTGTGTCTCTGTGTCACGAATGATCTTCACTGCAACTTGAATGAGATGATGAGATGAAAATGCTGATATGTCCAATAAAAGGCTTATTTTTTATTTTTATAGAGACGCTTCTTTTTCAAAAACTTCAAAATACTGTTTTTAGTGTAAAGCTTTTTTACAGCATAGTTAGAGAATAAGAACATAATGAAAATATTTTCAATTTTTAACTGTAATATACCACATTTTTAATATCTGATATTTTCCAAGCGTTTTTATGCATAAAAATTGCCTAAATTTTGTAATTTGAAAATTTACAATTTCTTTAAAATTATAGGGATCTTGATCCCACATTCATTACATGGGAAGGAATTGCATGCATGCACTAATATTCCTAATTTGCATTACCAGGGAACAAGCCTTTCAGCAGGCATCCCATCTAATAAGTTCACCCCATTGATCAGTGCTGCAGATGCAAGCTTTGCTAATGTATCCGCTGAGGCAGCGTAAGCAAAGATACTCCATATATGTGTTCATTTATCTTTTCAAACAATATGATTAAATTTTCTTTTCTTTTTCATTTTTTTATAAAAATTCCCTGGTACGTACGTAGGCTGCTTTGTCTGGCTAAAACTCTTGATCCGAAGAAGGTGAAAGGAAAGATTTTGGTATGTCTTCGAGGGGAAAATGCAAGAATTTCAAAGGGCTATCACGCCCTTCAGGCAGGTGCTGTGGGTATGATTTTGGCTAATGATAAGGACAGTGGAAATGACACTTTACCCGATACTCATTTTCTCCCTACTTCACATATCACTTACACCGATGGCCAACAAGTCTTTGCTTACATCAACTCTACCACGTACGTAATTTGTTTTCCATTTTCACTTTTTACAATCTTCTTTTACTTAATTAAACTCGAGATTATTTGCAGCAACTAATTAATTACAGTTGTATTTCAACAGGAGCCCTATTGCTTTCATGACTCGTGTAAGGACAGAATTGGCAGTAAAGCCATCTCCATTGGTGGCTTCCTTCTCATCTAGGGGACCTAATCTCCTTGATTCAGGAATCCTCAAGGTCTACTCATGAGCAATTCAATCATTAAGAATTTCCTTTTTCTTTCATTTATTTTAGTTTATTTTATATATTCTGCAGATTATATTCTTACGCGCGTCATGCCTGGCCTTTTTGTATAATTGCAGCCTGATATCACTGCACCAGGGGTGAACATAATTGCTGCTTACAGCGAAGCAACAGGTATAACTGAAGTAGATTTTGATAAACGGCGGTTTCCTTTCGATATGCTCTCTGGAACTTCAATGGCGTGCCCTCATGTTTCCGGCATTGTCGGCCTTCTAAAAACGCTCTACCCTAAATGGAGTCCCGCAGCAATCAAATCCGCCATCATGACCACCGGTAAGTGTTAATTAATTCACTATTTATTTCAAAAATTTTAAACTAATTAAAATAAAAAAAAATTTATCATTTAATTTATATTTCAACATTAATCTTTCTATTTCTAATATCGTATCGTGTTACCAGCGAAAACCCGAGGGAACGACATGAAACCAATCCTGTCGGATTCATCCAAACTGAAAGCGACAGCGTTGGAGTATGGTGCAGGACAAGTGCAACCAAACAGTGCAATGGATCCTGGGCTGATTTATGATCTGACCGTCGATGATTACTTGAACTACTTATGTGCTCGTGGCTACAACCAGTCCAATATCCAACTATTTTCGGAAAACCAACCACATGCATGTCCTAAGTTTTTCAGCATCCATGACTTGAATTACCCTTCAATCACAATTCCTAACCTGCATGTTACCCCGGTGACAGTTACTAGAACAGTAACTAACGTTGGTTCTCCGCAAGCGTCGTACTTAGCGCGTGTGAAGCAACCTGCGGGAGTTTTGGTGTCGGTTAATCCTACAAAATTGAATTTCAAGGCAGTGGGTGAAAAGCAGAGCTTCAAGGTTACTTTGAGTCCCACCAAGGCTGGGAATCTTACGGACTTTGTATTTGGAGAGTTGGTGTGGTCAGATGGCAAGCACTTCGTCAGGAGTCCCATTACAGTGAGCTCTTCTAATTAAAGAGAAATTTTAGAAGGATATTGTGATTATTAATTTGGTCATGCATAAAAAAGCTAGCACTCCTAGTCATTATTATATTTATATTAATTCCTCTTTTTCTTTCTATCGCAAACACCAACCATTGAATGAGAAAACTGATTTTTAATTAGACTGATTTGTGGGGCCTAGATCTCCACGAATAAAGGAAGAAATCCTCCAAAAAGTTGGCGTATGCCGCTATCTGCGTCGAGGGCACGGTATTCTTTAGTAAAAGGCAAATCTAGTAGGGCTAAACAACGACCATTGAGGAATCTAATGTTTCTCCGTACGTTTTTATAAACGCTCTCTGTGGGGAATCTACTCTTTCTTTCCGGTTTGGGACTCCAATGAAAGGAGACAACACTTTGCTTTGCACGTACGTGCATTGATTTCTTTGTTTCAAATCTGATTTAAAATTTCATTTATTTACTAAAAATCACATATTTATTTACATCAACTATTTGTTTTACAATTTCACTTCCAATATGTAACCAAGTGCAAATCTAGGAAATTAAGTCCAAAACTTCAAAATCCTAATTATTCTCGATCGAAGCTTCGTTTATCGATGACTCTGGATGTTGGTCTCCTACCTCAACGTGCTCAATATTGTAAAACAATGTTTTACATGTAGAAATATGGGTCTACATGCCAGCAAATAACAAATATCCTTAACATATTAAAGTATGAATCTACAGGCCACACCTTACGTTAATGTTTAATTTTGACACCTTCATTGAATCATTTGGTAGATCACCATAATTACATTCCTGATCAGTTGAATGTAATTCATTAATTGAGAATCACATGCAACCTTCTCAATATATAATTCAGATCAGCTTCAAGAGATAAATAAATTGTTGTGGCATGGCCTGGCGAATTTGAATGTACTGCATTCTCCTACACGGAATGTCCGGTTGGTTTTAGGCCCAGACCCTCTCTTATTCATGTAACCTGGATAGTCACATCTTGCAAATGGCACTTTCTCAAGCAAAAACAGCCCAATCTCTTCTGCTAACTCCTCTATCTTCCACTTACTGAAAGGGTGAGTCGTCTTGTGGGTAATGTGAACTTCTCCATTCTTTGTCAGCATGTGACATGCATTACTCAAGAAACCCCTAACCACCTTCCGATGAAGTCTGAGAAAAAAAAAACATTATCATAAAGTTTTTCAAAACACAAAAGACAAAGAAGAATAAGGGAAAAGCTTACTCAATTTGGCGCGGCTCACATTCCGTCCAAATGAAACCAGCATGAGGGAAATTGAAGACTATCCTGTCGAACAATTTCAAATGAAGGAAAGAGTGTCCGATCATAGTGTGGGAATCCACATCATGCAAAACAGTGCATCTCCGCTTCTTCAGTTCTTTCAAATTGGTCCTCGCATTCGAATATATATTCATCGATAGCTCTTTAATTGGTACATGTCGGACAGCTCCCAGTTAGAAACAAATCCAAAATTATGTAATTAAATAGGGAGGAATGCAAACATGTATGCAATTGCAGGCAAGTGATATATACCTTTGGATTCAAGAGAGGTGGCAATCATGTTGGCAGCAGACCCAAATGCATTTGCTAAGCATGCAGCAAAAGAGAAATCTCCCTCACCCACAAGCAGTATTTTATGAGAGCTGCTATAATGCTGTATCCATTTTTCTTTTTTATTAGCTGCACTACGCTTACCCATTTGATTGATCTCTTTAGAGTTAAAAATGTTCAAATTTCTTCTGTAGCAGTTAACATCTTCATACTCTTGGAGCAGCTAGCCCATGCTTCCCGTTGGATTGAATGAGCATTTCAATCAACAATATTAAATTTTAATAATAGTCTAGTAATGACTTGCTTTTCACAAGTCATGGTAGGCCCCGTAGAATTCTTTATTCTTTCATTTTTTGTGACTTTGTCTCACGCATAGAATTCTTCATGGTAAAGTTCTTGTTTACTTCGTATCAAAAAAAAAAAAGTTTTTGTTTACTTTACTTCATGGTGAAGCTTTGACAGACTTAGCATCCAATATATATTGAAGACACATTCGGTCATTTTGAGAACAAGAGAGCAGTGACTTCCGTGAGAAAAAGAAAATTAAACAAGAAGAAATGACAGTGATCATGAAGAAAAAGAGCAGCTCCCTTTTAATTTTCTCACCAGTTTTCTACGGTGGATCAAGATCCCTATAATTTTCTTAAAAATGTAGATTTTTAAATTACGTAAATTAGGCCGTTTTTTACATCAAACGACTTGAAAAATGCTAACTTCATATTAAAAATGTAGCATATTTTCGAAATAGCAAAAAAAAACAAATTACTTTCAAAATATTTTTTTCTTTCACTTTTGATGAAACGTTTTTTCTTTAGTAAAGCAAAAGATATTTTTTAATTCAAAACTTTTCTACGATATAAATTACAAGAACATCATGAAAATATATCAAATTCTCATTAATAACAAATTATATTTTTAATAGATATATAGCATTTTTTAAATTGTTCGATGTAAAAAAAAAAGACATTAATTTACATAATTTGAAAATTTACATTTTTAAAAAAATTGTAAGGATCCTTATAAGATCAGTCACACTCTTGGAGATCAGCAGGCATCCTTCCTGTTGGATTGAATGAGCATTTGAATCAACAATATTAAATAATATATATGCTACTATCATTAAAATCACCCATTCATTTCCAAAGAAATTCAAGTTTGAAGGTTTCCATGCATGGATGTCTGCATTAATTATGTGGTGAGGCCTCCTCATTTTCTTTCCCTATGGGGCCCATGAATGTTTGCTTACCGACGTTTGTTGCATGTTCACGGTGTCTCTTTGACTCTTGGTTGGACCCTGCTTTTTGCGCATGCATTTGTTGTTTCTGTGTCTCTGTTTACCTAGCAAGAGAAAGAAAAAGAACATGGGAAATGGCATCTTTCGTTGAATTCCTTCTTGTTAAAGCCTATTCACAACCATATCATATAAAAATTAAGGTCAAATTATATATAGGATTCGGCTTACACAGGGGCGGAGCCACTAAGGGCTTTGGGGAGGGGGATGGGGTGTGGCCCCTCAAAATTTTCATATTCTTCTTAAATTTTTTAATTTTTTTTAGATATACCTTTAAAAAATTATTTTAGACCTCCCAATTTTATTTTTTTTAAGTTTTGCTCCTCCAAATCTAAAATTTTAGTTATGCCCCTGGGCTTACATCCATTTGTAAAATAAATGGACATCTCTTGTTAATAAAACGGGATACCGCTTAGGTCTTGTAGAAATAATAATAAAACATCCCGTGTTAAAAAATAGATGGTTCAGATTTAACTCTAATATTTATAATAACAAATCATTTTGTGCAATTGACATTGTCTGTTTCAGATGGTTAGGACATTTGATATACAAGTCGTTGGGGGCGACCTTTTTTTTAAAATAAAAAATTGATGAGGAGAAAAAGAGTTACAAGAGTAAATCTTTTTTACTCTTAATTCAAATGGAAGAGAGATATATATGTATTATGCATGTGATCGAGATTTCGTATGATTTAATGCGCTGGCCTAACGGAATAAGTTTTTTTTGCCAAGAAATGGATTGAGTTTCACCAAAGTAATTCATGGATAACGTTTAAGTAAGTGGTAGTTAAGGAAGTTAAAAATAATTAACCTTTAAATTATTTTATATTTTTCACTACAGAAACAAACTGACCATTTATATTTTCTCTTTTAATTGGTATAATGTTTGACGTACAATGGTAGGTCCCTCCAAAGGTAAATCTAGCATAGCCTGATTTGCTTTTGCTTTCCTTTTGTGTACTATATATATTACTATGTGCCCCACTGTTCCTTTGTCAATTGCTATCATGCTTTTACATCTTTTGGCATCTCAACGTTTTTTTGATGTGGTTGTGCAACATGTTTGGCAGGTATAGAGATTTTTAATAATTTTGTTATTTGAATTATTAATAATTATAAAATAAATGTGAGAAAATTAATATGAAATTTATTTGTTTAAGTAAATTTTGAATTGTTTATCTATCTGCTTGAACACATGAACTTCATTAAAAAAAAAAAAATTCATATTTTAAGTAAGAAATTGCTTGAGATCCGGCCAGCGAAAATCAAAGAACTTTAGTGACCAAGGAATTGGTCCCATATATCCCATCAAAGTGGTGCGGAATCCATCGACATGACGCCAAAGATGGATTTCGTTGCAACGGGTTCTTCTCCAGCCACCAATTTTGTCCAGCAGTACTGAATATTGATAGGCTGATAGCAATGGATTCGTTTGTTGAGGCTTTTTACGTACTGTTTTAAGAAAAAAGTGATATTAAACAAAGCAAATGTTTTTCTTATGTTGAAACTTAATTATTGCCTTGTGAGTATTTTAGCCTTTATTTTACTTCACAAGTTCTTATTTTGCTCTTAAAGTTTAAATTAAATGGTGATTTAATATAGTATTAGCAGAAATTTGAAAAGACTCGCTATAGGATAAACATGTACTTCGGATAAGCACATCTATTTTCTAGTGTGTGTATATATATATATTATTTTATTTTTTATAAATACATCATTCATTTATAAAATGAGAAAGGTTACAATGAAAGATCAAGAAGGGTGGACTCCCCAACAATAAACTCAAACTGAAGTAACAACGCTAACATCTTAAAACATCATACATGAATAAAAAATGTCCCAATCCTCTTAACCTTGGACAAAGTCAAGGTTTAAGTCATATAAAGCGGACTATGCACCAAAACAGTAAAGGTCAAGGGCATGACCCTCGAGGAAGCCATCCACCATGCCAAAACCTATACATGATAGTATATATATTGATTAGTTTCATGGGAAATGCTCGTCTTTCTCGCCTCGGTAACCTTTTAATTGGAAGCAACTTTTTCCATGCAAAAACTGCTTGGTACGTATATTGGACAACATGAACCTCAATTATGAGATAAATACGTATAAACTTTGATAAAGTTGCAAAATCCTAAATTAGAGAAAAAAAAAAAAAAAAAAAGAGGTTTCAAAATCCTCATTTTAGAGGGTGCTAGATTTTGTTTTATTTTGTTTTGTGAGTACATTAAACAACAGAAGAAACAAACCAACTAAGCCTAAGACGGGCTAGAAAATAAATTAACAGAGTGGGATCCTTCCCGGCCACTTACAATAAGAATTGAGTGAGGAGGGCAAAAATAATGGGACTGCAGCCAGTAAATATATAATTATGTGCTTTTGGAATCATAGCAAAAATAAAAAGAGAACCTAAGACATCCGGCCATATTATTTGGGCATGCAATTCCACCAAAGCCATGTGGATGGAGTGTCATCGCACAGTCCATAAACTTGCTATCGTTGAGAATGAGGGACTGGATTTATTCCAGAGATGGATGGAAAAGCTTACTAAGCAGGATCTGATTTTAGTCTCCTGTGTGGCGCGTAGGATTTGGTTGCGACAAAACTCGATTGTCTTCGGTGGTTCCATTTCCTCACCAGGTTTTCTTGTCCAAAGCACTGTTGACTCATTAGAATCGTTTCATTTGGCTAATCAGGAACCAAGTCCGGCAACTCAAGTACTACCAAGGGGTCCCGCTGGCGCAAACCTCCAGAAGGGGTAATCAAGGTTAACTGGGATGTGGCACTCGATCATTCTGCCAATACCATGGGAGTGGGAGTGGTTGCTCGGGATGCAAGTGGATCGGTTGTGGCGGCTACATGCAAAACAATTCAAAGTATTACGGATCCCACTACTGCCGAAGCCATGGCAACCTGGCAGGCTATAGATTTTAGTTGTGTGCAGAGGTTTCAACGGCTGATATTGGAAGGTGATGCACTTGCAATCGTGCAGAGTCTTCGGCAACAAGG
Source organism: Betula pendula (assembly GCA_900184695.1). Classification (NCBI taxonomy): domain Eukaryota; kingdom Viridiplantae; phylum Streptophyta; class Magnoliopsida; order Fagales; family Betulaceae; genus Betula; species Betula pendula. The sequence goes on from FXXK01001355.1 coordinate 55,758, forward strand.
GCCTTCATGGAGCCGGTATGGGCAATTCATTGAAGATTCTCATGCTCGTTTAAATGGTTTGCAATTCTGGACAGCCTCTCATGTTCGCAGAGCTGCTAATGAGGTTGCACACAGACTGGCCAAATGAGCTGTTTAACAGTCTCTTACTTCTGTTTGGTATAGGGTATGTCCCACTACTATTCAACCTCTTGTAGTTGCAGAGCAAGATGATTTCTAATGGTTTTAATGAGATACTGATATTTTCCTTCAAAAAAAAAATAAATAAATAAGTAAAAAGAGAAGAACAAAAATTTCTTCCTTAAAGTACAATTAATTTACTTTAATCTCTGTCATGCATACCGACATCCGACCACTCGCCCGCGCTCCCATTGAAGTCAATTTAAATCAGTTTTGTGCTTTTGGAATTGGACCGACAAAGTTTTTTTCTTTTTAAATTCAATTTATTAAATTATCATATATTAAAAATGAGAAATATTACTCATGTTAAATTATTACTTATTTCAAAAGCTTAAATTGTTATATAAGAATAGGTATTTAATCAATACTTTAACAACTCAACATTTTCTATTATCTATCTTTCAGCATCCTCATTATATATGACACATTCACATTCACTTATTTGTTTTTGTTTTTTTTTTTTTAAAAGAAATAGAAAAACTAAAAATAGTATAATAAAGAGAATGTTGGGAGATAGGTATGAGAGAAGGTCTTGAAGATCTTGCTCTGCCTTCAAGGGAATGATGAAAGAATTTTGAAGGGCCAGCAGGCTTTTCTAGCAGGCGCTGTTGGGATGATTCTGGCTAATGATGAGCAAATTGGAATGATCGATGTCGTCCTAGCCGAGCCTCATATCATTTGCTCCATGCTTCACATATCAATTTCACTGATGGCAATTATGTTTTCGCCTACATCAACGTACATTACCAAGTAATTAAATCTCTCGAGTCTGTCGCCTAATTTTCTGCACTCATAGATGATATATATATTTCTATCCAATAAAGGCAAAAGGAAATAAATGACATACAACAGATATTATAAAGGTGGATCTTTCCCACTATTAATATGAACAACATGTAAGAAAGGGCAATTTATGGGAATGTAGCCTGTTTGACAATTAGCTGATATGCTTTAAAGTTAGCACTTTGAGCGATTTTTGTAGTGGACTCTAAATGTGGCGGTAACATTAGAGTTGCTGAAGAAAAACTCCAATGATTTGGAGCAAAATTCCAATCAGAAAAGGAATTTACATTGTTGATGGCCAAGATAATAGCGAGAGAAAGTCCTTGAAGGATGATGAAAGTGACCGACTGCCGGGGTGGCAACATGTGCTTCACCAGCATTTACATCCACCAAAGCATGCTTCTTTGACACGGCAGCAATGATATTTCCATAGGAATCACTAAGAACTGCTGCTGATGATGTGTGTATATGCTGCAACAGCAACCCTTTGGCTTACATTATTCATGAGATAACAACATATATGGAGCCAATCAGCGGATCAGCCTTGTTAAGACTGTCAAACGAACGGATAAATACACAAACGAATTGAACATGTCGATCAAAGCTCGGCTCGACTCGAATTAAGCTTGTGAACAAAGCTCATGAAAGCTCGATTCGGCTCATATATATATATCTTTAATGGGCTATTAGTATAATAGACGTACATTTGCTTAGAGTTTTAATACATTATAAGTACATGTTAGAGTATTAGCAGCAGCTTCTCTTGAACTTTTCTTTAATGTAAGGAATAAAATCATTTTTTAGTTCCCTATTTAAATGCACTCTACAACAGCTTCCCTTCATCTTTCTCTATATGAATTAAATACTATTTAAATTAAATGTTAGAAGAAAGAGAGAAAAAAAAATATTTAAATATTGTTTTAAACAAATGGTAGAGAAGAGAGAGAGGAAAGAGAAAATTTTTATGTTAAAATAATGCTAAGAGAACCATTTTTTGTTCCCTAGATGAAGGAAAATGGTTCCTTTCGTGTTTTTATAGTTTAAAGAACACTTAGAGAAGCTGTTGCAGGAACTTTTTTGTATTTTTTGAACAATTTTTTCTACACTAGAAAAATAAAGTTTAAAAGAAGCTGCTGCTAATGCTCTTATATAATCTTTGAATTAGTTTAGTTGCATCTCAGGAATTCCCATCGTTGGACTACTGATTTAATGGTTGTTAAGGAAAGCTATTCAAGTGTAGGGTTGAGATTTTTTTTTCTGATTGCTGCTAATGGAGCATACGAAGCGTCAGTATTGCTTTTTGGATTTGGTGAACTTCCACTTTCGCCCCATAGCGTCTCTCGCACTCTCTCCAACTCTCATCTCTCTCACATAATAACTTTTTAAACTAGATTTAAGGAAATTTGTCCAAAAAACGTTTGCCCTTTTTTTCAAATGCTTTTTTTTTTTTTCTAATTGAATTGGATAAAAATTATAAAGAAGGATTTTTTCACTTTTGATACAAATGAAAAAGAGAGTAGAAGACTTAAAAAAAGGAATAGGCTCCCAACAACAAACCTAAAGCAAAAATAAGTGTAAAAAATGCAAACAAATAGTAAGAAATTGATTAAAAAAGAAAAATGACTTCATCATCTCCATAAAGCGGTACTAACACCTAAACAGAGGCTCCAAGCATGGCATAATCATTTTGAAACCTTCAACCTTATCCAAACTCCTAATACAAGGAGCACAAATGAGCATAGTCCTCACAATACCCTTCAACAGTATCCAATTCCTGCTAGATAACAACAATCACCACCAAAAGGAAGCTTATATGACTAAATTTATATCTGTAATAGCATGGGACATCAATCCTTCCAAATTACATAAGATAAAATTTGACCTTTATCTCCAATATTGAGAGATAATTTGTGCTTCACCCAAATTAAATCTTAAATTTGCCAACTTTTTAATAACAAAATAATCATGAACTTTTCGATCATTTTTAACAAGTTCCACGCAGAGAATAAATTAAGATCCAAAATCCCTCTATATCGAAGGATATAGAAGCAATCTTTTTTCAACTTTTTACCATGTGAGATATTATTCATAGATACATAAAAATATACATATATATCTATATATAAACACCCACATATATAGAAATATATATGTCAGTACTACAGTTCCATGATGATCAGTCACGAGTGATATCGGCATATATATATATATAGATATATACTATATATAGACACACATATATAGACATATATATCAAAAGTGATATCAGCATGTCTATATATACACACCTGCTGCCTGCATAGCTACACAAAAGTCATATATATACAGATACGTACAATTACACATGCAGAAGCATATAAATAAAACATACAGGTGAATCACGTAGATCAGGTGTGGAGAAGGTGAGGAGAGGGAGGGACAATCGGAAACCTATGGCATGGGCGGAGTAGGGAAGACAGACAAACAAACTTGATTTCCTCTGCAACAACCTTTTTTGTCTTCCCCACTCACCCATGCCACAACCTTCCGAAAACCCTAACTCCCTCTCCATGCTCTCCCATATCATCAGACATCAGTACAACAACACAGCCGCCACTGCTTATCGCTTCTTCTTAGGGACTTCATTTCCATCGCTAACCACTATATAGGGAGGTTTCTCAGCCCTAGTTCCATCATCAGCCGTTGGATTAAAGCATCTCCTTTTAGGTGAACTTTGGTCTCGTCCGTTCCTTTCCTTGTCACGTTCCCACCAACTTTTTGCTAATGGAACACGTGTTGCGCATCTGATCATTTAATTATTTTGGATAAGATTAATGATTGAAATTACACTTTTATCTTATAACAAAAATGAAGACTTATAGCATTAGTCCATTTACAATGGACTCTTCAAATAAAAATTAAATTTAAAAAAAAAAAAGTTCACTTTTTTAAATTTAGAGAACTACTTTTAAAATTAACTAAACATCAAACTTTTTATTTTTTTTCACTTTAGTTAAATATTTTTTTTTTTTATTAATTTGAACCAATAAAAAGAGATAGAAAATATACATGCTAAAACTAAAGGAAAGAAGGAAAGAAAGAGAGAGAAAATAACATTAAAAAAATAAGTAGAGAGTGAATTTTAACTCTTGGAATATAAGGAGAAAGTCTGACAATAGTTTAAGTAAAACTAAAGTAAAGAAAAACGGACATTTTGATGAGTTTTGTTAGTTTTTTCGGCCGAAGTTAAATGGGACGAGCCCATTGTGAATTCTCTTACTCCTCAAATATAGTTCTTTTGGCCCATTAGGGACAAGTTGACATCATGGACCGGCCCACTAAAAAAGCCCAAAATCTACATGGGAACTTATACGCAAAGACAAGCCCTTCCAATAGGAATAAAATCAAACCCTAACTAAACCTTCAACTTCTTTCTCTGCTCAGTCTCCTTTCCACGGGATACGAAGAGAGGCGGCCATAGCCACCTAAGGTACTCTCTCTCATTAGTTCTCCTTTGTGATTTCTCTGGGATTACGTTAATAACTTTAAATCTGTTGTCCCTTTTCCTCTGTTTGCTCTCTCAGAAAAATTTGCTTAAGAAAAAGTTATGTTTTTTTAGGTGTAAAGGTTTGGTCTTTCATGAATCTAACCGGGTTCTGAAGTTTCCCCTTTTTTTCGTGTATAATTTTTTTTCTGGGTTTTTTTGTTTTTCATTTGGGATGTAGATTTCGGTCGTTGTTTGTTGGGCCAATTTGCTCAGGAAAATATTTCTTTTCAAACCCGGAATCTATTTTTATCCGGGAAGTATTTTCATTTTTCCCGCGAAACAAACACAGCGTGTGGGAATGTGATGGGTTGATTGGAAGCTTCAGCTCAATCTGATAGATATTAACTCGACATGCTTTGTGCGTTGCCTTTTTCTTTCATAGTTAGTAATTTAGTGGTGCTAGTGAAATGTGGGAATGTGATGGGTTGATTGGAAGCTTCAGTTCAATATGATAGATATTAACTCGACATGCTTTGTGCGTTGCCATTTTCTTTCGTAGTTAATAATTTTAGTGGTGCTAGTGAAATTTAAGTTCTTTTTATTGTGAACAGTAATTATTTGATTTTTTAAAAAGAAGTGTAAAATTTTGCAAAATTATAGGTTAATTATGTTGGCTAAGCCTTCGTTTTTGGTCTTGTTAGCGATAGGGCAGACATGATGATTAATCTTTGTCATTTTGAATGTTGTTAAGTGAGCATCAAATGAGTTGGACCCGTGAGATAATGAAATTTAGCAAGAGAGTGTAGCATGAAAGAGTAGGTTTGCATATTTATATATGCTACTAAAGGTTATAGCTTAGGCTTCATTTAGATGGAATCAGGGAAGGGAGATTCGTTTGTGCTGTTGAACAAGGCCAATGTTTTAAGATATGAGTTTGTACCATATAGAGTTCTGAAGGCCAGTCAGATCTTCTTAATTGCTTTTTTGACTGAGGGGTTACTCGAGTTTACCATAACACCAATCAGAGATTAAATAAAATAAATCATGATTTTGTTCTGAATCCTTGTTGTGTTAATTCTTTCCCCATGAATAGAGGATTAATCACAATTTTGTACTGCTACATTGCGTTTATCCAATTCATGTTGTAGTTGTATATCAAAACTTTTGTCAATTTTTCACAGGTTGGAACTTAGCATAATCAGAAAATGCAGTCCAACGAAGTCCCCGCTTCCATGGATGTCGAAGCAGTTCCACCTGAACCAAGTTCTAAATCTGGATCTTTGCCACCAAAGCCACTGTTTGAACCTTTGACGGCTCATGAGATGTCTGATGGTCGAGTTCAGTTTCGAAAGGTCAATGTTCCACCACATCGGTATTCACCTCTCAAGAAAGCATGGATGGAGCTCTACACTCCAATATATGAGCAGATGAAGATTGACGTCCGAATGAATCTCAAGGCTCGTAGGGTTGAATTAAAGACCAGATCTGACACGCCCGACGTTAGCAACCTACAGAAGTGTGCAGATTTTGTCCATGCATTCATGCTAGGTTTTGATGTGATTGATGCCATTGCCCTTTTGCGTTTGGATGAGCTCTATGTAGAATCTTTCGAGGTCAAGGATGTTAAAACACTTCGAGGAGAGCACTTGTCTCGTGCCGTAGGAAGACTATCCGGTAAAGGTGGTAAAACAAAGTTTGCGATTGAAAATGCCACAAAGACAAGGATCGTGATTGCTGACACCAAGATTCACATATTAGGGTCCTATAGAAACATTAGAGTCGCAAGGGATTCTCTTTGCAGCCTTATTTTAGGGTCCCCTGCCGGAAAAGTATATTCAAAACTAAGAGCAGTATCTGCTAGACTGGCAGAAGGTTTTTGAAAAAGTTTGATCCTTCATATTTGTGATACTATGGAATGCTGTCCTGCGAAATTGATTTCTGATAGTTCATTATAGCATGATGAGTATGATTGTAATTTGGTATCAATTTTCTGGTATGAGGTTTTGTGTCAACTTTGAATAGACTACCATTACAAGGTTCACATTCTAATATATGTGTTTCTTTATCTTCGAATTCCCGTCATGATAGATGTCTGCAGTTACTGGTGTTTGCTTGATTTGTGCTGGGGGATACTAATGTGCAACAGCTTGTGCGATTATCCCTTTAGACATGCAACCAGTGTTTATTCCATCAAATAATGAAAATAGACTTGTTTCTTTTATCTTTTTTTATTCACTTTTTCCATGGTCATTATCATGAGTATGTTTTTTGAAGTTTTCCAAATTCAATTCCATTAATTGAAAGTTAATACAGCATCTTTTTTGCTTTTCCTTGATTACTCTGCTTAGGGTTCGCATTCATTGCTTTTAATTCCCGCTTATTTGTCGGTCTAGATGACTGTTTTGTTTCAAATGAACATGAAACGTTAGGGTACCCATCTGATTTAGCATAAACAGTCTTCCGCCCGGAATAGGATCCTGCATTTCAAGTAAAATATACAGTCGAATAAAAACATATATATATCATTTTATTGTTAGATATTAGAGCCTATTTGGAATTATGTTAAGAAATAGAGCTTTTTTAAAAATTTTTTTTTAAAAAAAGTTCATTTTCAAGCTTTATATCCAAAGTGTTTTTTGATCTTTTTTAGAGCAAAAAGTACAAAATTAAAAAAATAAAAATAAAAAATACTTAGGGCGGAGATTGCTGATTACCAATTTCCAAAAGTGTGTTGGGAAGGTTGTTTTTTTTTTTTTTAATGCATAGATATTGCTGATTACCATTTTCTTTCTGTACCTCTATAGATCAGATTCTTCCGTTTCCCCATTAGACCATGACTTTAGATGACAGATAAATCTAGGTAAATCATGCTGAAATAAAATTCACAAAAAAATAATAATCAAAATCCAAGAGAACCACACCAAGCCTAGTAGCTCAAATTAGGTTTACTTTCTATTTGAATTGCACCACTCATTTGAGGGTTCAAATTGCTTAAAAAATGATATCAGGTACACAATTTTCTAATTTGTTAATTTGTAATTGTAATTAAACTACAAATTAGCAAATTAATTCACACAACAAATGAAGTCTAAAAATGATGGTTATCTTCAACCCCCAAAAAGAAACCCTGCTGCCTGCTCTTCATTACCATCAAATAATTTGAGGGCCTGTATGACTGCATCTCTTCCAAACCCTAGCTCAACAAGCTTTGCCACTTTGGCTTCAAAATCAGGTCCCTGCAGCCATATATATCACTTGAAATCTTTAGGGGAAATTAATTACAAGATATTGTTCAATAATCAAGGTAAGCAATTGGTTAATAAGACCCGCTCGACATGGTCAACTGTCAACATGATGGCAAACCGAGCCAATATTCTCACATAGACAGTTGCACTGATGAACCACTCAACCAGTTCTACATATAGCATGGGCTAAATTCCTACAAGAAAGATAACAGAAAGCTGAAACAATTCTTGACAGCAAATTTACCTGGGCTGTATCACCACGAGACCCTCCTGTAAGCCAAGGAAGAAAAACAAAAGATTATGACTAACATTGTCTAGCCAAAACAAATGCAGAATCAAGTCTCCTATAGCAAATAAACCTGTGACTGACCAGAAGATTGACCTCCTAATGGGACATTAACACTCTTCTCTATTGTTCCTGATGTCGCCTGAAGAATAACAAGAGATAAAAACAAAAATTACAGCGGGCAAAATGATATGTACTCATTGCCAATATACATCACCAAATATACACAGAAAAAGAAAATAACACATGCACAGCACATCCTTAAATCATGAGCAGGCACCACTTCCATTCACAGTAATGACATTTGCCTAGTAGATACGGCTAGCATTAGGCTTTTCAAGCCCACCTTCTAGGACATTAGTTGCTCAGCCATAAAGGAAAATGCCCAGCATCTCCAAGCATGGGAAGAAATCTTAGATAAACATGACTTTTGAATTGGCCAATAATTTCCCTCCGATTATAAGCAACAAAGGAAGAAATAGGAAGGGTTGGAGAACCAAGAAATGATTTAGGAAATATATGTCCAAGATTAAGTGCCCTACTAAATTTAGGAACCCTCCACCATACAAAACATACTTATGAACGCAACTGGTGTAGGGTTGTATTAAAAAGAGAAGTTTCTAAACTAAAAAGTCCTTACTTTGTGAAATTCACACTTTACTCGTCTAGGAGATTACCGCCAAAAGGAGAAAAAAATATAGACAATTTCAGCTTCTCTTCTAGAATATATTTTCACTCTTGCACACAGGCAAGAAGCAACTGCTCCTGAAAAGTTTTACCACCCTTACACGTAATGCATTACTCCAGATTACTGATCCTTATAGTTCTTCTACAGGTTATTTGCAAATTTGAATGTCTATTAAATGTTTACTTTATAAAAAACCAGAATTTATCAACAGCACATTGATTTAAATCATCAGTCAAAAGCACATCATCAAGAAAAGTTTCTCTAGAAAAAGCATATGACTAAAAGTCTACTTACTGGGGCTTCTGAGCTGGATGCTGGCTTGGAGTACCTTTCTTCATCAAGAAAACGTGATGGGATGTCCTTTTCTGAAAATAAATCATACTTTAATTTCTTTTCTTTTTTTTCAAAAGTTTGATCATAAAAGATATCCAGTCCTGGTGAGTTGCAAATAAAGAAATTGAAGTATAACTGCAGTACTTGATTGCTATTGAACAGTGAGAACAACAGTTAAGCAATCAAGTACATGCAGAGATTAAAAGACCAACCTTGCAAGAAGGGTACAGAAACTTCTCCACCACCAACTCTCAAAACATTCTCCTTTAAATCTATAATGCACTGTTGACAATGGTTAAGTCAGAAAAGGATAACAAATCTGGATAACCTCATTAATTAGAACCTAGGTAATGGACAAGTATATCAGATATTACACCGAGAATGCTACCTGGTGCTTACGGAGCATATCCAGCCCAAAGAGGAATTCCATATTGGGAGAATCCAGTACCGTAAATGAGCAAGGGTAAAATATACTGCCGATCTACAGCAAGAAAAAAGTAAACAAAGAAGTTGCACTCAGCATTAAGCATGATTAAGACATTACATTGAAGAAAAGTCTGTCACCAGAGTGACACTAATAATGTTAATTCCCAAGAGACTGCACTAGAATCCATCCTCAATCAAACCCTTAAATATTTCTGTTCCGGTTGAATGAGAGACTGCAAAGTCCAGAGGCAATTGAATGCACAAAAGCAAATGCAGACACATAGGAACAAGAACATGCACATCAATATAAGCACACACACACAAGCAGGAAATAAGAGGCAGAGAGATAGAGGCCCCCTAGTACCCAGAATGCAATGCATGTCAAACATTCTTAATCAGTGTTTCAGATGATACATCTACAAAGGAAAAAGAAAATACAGAGAAAACAGAATTGAATTTGATTTCTCATGTAAGTAGCACCAAAAGTAAGCAGTTCAAAATTATTACTAGAAGATAACTGGATATATAACCTTGATTGGAGCTACATGAATACGACCCAATATCTCAGACTGACCAACTCCATGAGCAATGCCCTTGTAACGTTGATCTAAAAGCCTCCACAATCTACAAGACACCATGGCCACAAAAACATAAGAACAGGCTTTCCCATTTCAAACACTTCTCGTGCTATAAATTCTACTTCTAATAAAGAGAACTTTAGGAAAAATGTTCAATCAACAAAACAGTCCCCTCTAAATGAAGGCGAGTAGGGGGAGGGACTATTTGAAGAATAGGTAAACTGGTAAAAGATAAAACAGTAACTAAAGATATAACAGGTTGATTAAGGTGGTTTCATAAACACCTCCTGTCTCCCTGATGCAAGCAATAATCTATTAGGCACATCTATTAGGCAATATGCCAAGCACCATCAACTTGAGTTTGATTGGCCCTTGAATTGCTAATATAAACCAGTATATATTAGTGTGAGAGAGAACGTGTGGATATAAATGCACACGCAAATGTGAATTACACACCTATCTATATCTGTATGGATATTAATGTCCAAATGTAAAATGCTTTCAATATTCAAGTTGCAAACTGAAACCTGCTTGCATCACCAGACACTATATAAAGGTGCTTATCTATTGTGTAAATTGTATGCCTACCATGATAGGTATAACAGTTTATTCCCCCTTCTAAATCTTTTGATATTTTATTTACTTTAACCATGTAAAGTAACTTGTATAGTGAGAAATGATATCACGACAGTGTAAAGCAAATAACAGGCAATCAGATATAAAACAGCACATACCCACAACGCTCAGCACAGCTTTTTGATATTATTGTTGATTGGGCTCCACTGTCAACAAATGCCTGAAACATAGTAAAAATAAGTTTGCAGACAAAGTATTTGCTTAGTTCCCAATCAACAGAAGGGTAGAACTAACAAGATAATATAAAGGGGGATGCATAATTCAAAATGACTCTGATATTAATACAATGCATATCAGATGCCCAGATGCCTGCAAGAATCTCATTTAAATGCATCTGAATGAGTTCATTCTAAGCTCTCTCATCATCAAGTTACCTTTAATGGGACACCATTAACCTCCATGTCAACATACAACATAACCTGAAGAGTTGCATAAAAAACTTTGAAATTAATACCAAAAGAAGCAAAAGAAAAGGCCCAGGGAGGGGGGGGGGGTTATTAGTGGATACAGGAGGTTGAAGATGATACATACCACCCTTGCAAATGCTTCAGGGTTATGTTCCAGGGCAGCTTGCCAGTTTTCATCAATTCCTTTCTGCAAAGAATTTAGAAATATTGTCAAAAGTAGAGTACTGTATCTGCAATTTTTCTGTAAACAAACACATAATAGGAGAAAATGATTTTATGAGTACATTACAGATACAATTATTCTATAAAAAGGATATATACCACAAGTATTAAAGGGGAGTAAAGAAATAACAGAGTTGCAAGCAATGAATCAGTTAATGTAGATATCAAAGAACGAGCTTTTATGCTAATATTATGAATCAATATAGAAAATGTTATAAAAGAAATCACCGTTTTAACAATCAAATATTAGTTTCTACCATCAAAATGCACATTCCTACTCTTACAAATTACTGAAATTCATCCTACAAGGCACAAGCTTATAAATCACGACTTCTAGAATGTGGAGCCATTATGGATGGGTGGTTGCTCTTTATGGGCGGATGGTTTTTTTTCTTTTTTAAGTAATTGTAAATTCAATAAAAAGCACAAAAGGGGCAACCTGGTACACAGGAAGTATACAAAAGAAAAGCCTAACAAGTAGCGGAAAAGAAATCTAAAAAAGCATGAAAATTCGAAAAATTACAATCTAAATGGGCGGATGGTTGCTCTCAATAGTTCTCATTTTTCTAATTTTCCAGATTTGTGTTCGTCCTCTTCTCCCTAATTGGGCGTCCCCCTTGTACACTCCTTGTGTACTTGGGTCCCCCATGCGCCTTTTAATAATATTAAATTACTTATAAAAAACAATTGTGCCAACCCTAATGTTGGTCATATAAAAAAATGTTTGTAGACACATAACAATTCAATGAAGAAATTTAAATTAAGCAAAGAATCATAAGGCATAAAAGTTCGCTGGTTATCTATCCACACCAGAAAGGGTTAACCAATCCCAGGAATGTGTAGGAACAATTAATTTCGCAGAGAAGTCGGACAGATGTTTCAAGAGACCACAGGGAGCAAAGTCACTTGCAAACATCATTCTTGAGGTTATAATCTAAGTGCAATAAAAACTTAAACTAATATAAATTCTGCAATTATAATGACCTAAAGATTTTAATGGAATGACAATGATACAGAATTCAAGAGTAGAAAGAAAAAAGCTTTCTTTTTCTTTTTTTCCCCCCTCAATTCAATGCTAAACAAGACCAAACCTATGACCTACCCCCCCCCCCCCCCACCCAACCATCTATTTGACCCCTGAGCAAAGACTTCAGGGAGAGAAAACCTTTTTATCAAGTTATCACTGGTGAAGCTGCCACATAGGACAGAGAAAGAACACTGACCTGGCGAATGGCAGCTTCAATTTTCTTTTGTGCTTCAACGTCAAAAGGATCTGCATAAAGAAGGGCCTATATCGCACAATAACAAGGACATATAAATCAGCTTCTCCATCAAATAATTGCCACCAAATTAAATTAATCATGTAAAAACTTCAAAGCTTGTTAGCAGCTTCTCCATCTAATAATTGCTGTTAAAATAAATTAATCATGTAAGAAGTTCAAAGATTGCCATTTCACTACCCCTGAAAAGAAAATTGTAAGTACATAAAAACATATAACCACAAAGACCGACTGCAGCAGTACTTAAATGTAATAAAAAATTAATCAATGTGACATAACCTATAAAGGCCAAGGAAGAAGAAGAGTTAGAGCCCCCAACATGCAACTTACAAGCTCCTCTTGTTGTTGATGTCGTAATTCAGATTTTTGTCTATGACGCTCTCGTAAAATGTCTTGCAGTCTATTGAGATCATTTCCTAGTATAACTTGTGCTAATTCAGGATCAGCCTATAAATTCAATATAAAAGATAGATTGTCAGAAACTCACTAGTTAATAATATAAATCATACAATTAAGAACACCAAGTCTCAATGATTGAAAAATATGGAACAAATACTTAATATTTTCACTTTTGAGTTTACATCAACTGCTACCCACAGCATTTCCAAAAAAGAATCAAGTTCAAAGCAATTTCCAAAACCATGTCTCTGACTATTCCTATTAGGAAATTTTGACAGCAATAGAAGCGCTGGATTTTTTTCCTTTAAGAAAAAAAGGGACTATGAGTTGAAGAACAAGTAATATTAGAACCAAGCCAGGACTTAAGCTTACAGTGTTTATCTGATTGCAGATTTTTTTCTTAACAGAAAGAAACTATTTCCATGTTGCAAATCCCATTAGAAAAGCAAAGAATCACTGAAGAAAAAGACCACTGTTTTACCTGAAACAACTGAGACATAACATTAGAGTCGCTTCGAATGTGCTGCTGGAAAGCTCCAGGGTTCACCGCAGACCCATCTGGGTTGAAGCTCAAATTATTGGTAGATGCACTGAAATAAATTCAAATTGTGAGAGTTAAATAGAATAAACCTTTAGATTCTGCTTCAATAGATAACGGTTATTTAGATACAAATAACCCAATAAAAAATGCAAAACCTAACTTTTAGACGCTAGCAAAGTGATTTACACAAGACATCAAAAAACTAAGCCACATCTAAAATTTTATGTTATTGTGCTTCATGAGATACACAAAGATTTTCTGTTACATCAGATTTAAACGGTTCACAGAGAATAAGTTAACTTTCTCATAAAAAAATTTTTTGATAAGTACACAGGTTCTCATAAAATAATATCACTCGAACATCTTTTCTAATTACAGTAGAGTTATTTTCAGCCTGATTTGCTGAGAATCAGCTCTACATAATCTTGGGTTCCCATATTTCTCAAAATCATAGGAAGAAATCTAATCATTCACATCATTACAAACAGCCAACATGGATAAGGACCATGAGATGTTGTTGGGCTGCTAAATCTTAGAAACAAAGCTACTCTTTTAAAAATTCTTAAAAGGACGAAAAAGGTCATGTGGGTTTCCCCAACATTAAAGCCTAACAAAGCAATGTAATTCACAAATGAAAAACCATATATACCTGGACGCGACATTGGGGACCATCATCACCAAGTCTTCATCTTTTACACCTAATGCACTTAATTTCTCAAAATTCCTCATCTCCTTTCCATTGTACAGCAGCTGCTGTTGCTGAAGCGGCACACTTGTCTGCTCATTCGCAGCATCAAATCAAATTTAAACATTAATAAACATAAACTATACAATCAGAAAAATAAGACAGCATACATACTGACACACACACATACACATACATCCGTATAGTATAATTTCAAATTTTTACATGTTGCGTTTATAATTCAAAATCTCAATCTATTTCCCTCCCCGTATTTTCTTATCAACCAAGCACAGCATAACACCCAATAAAGAAATAACATATCAAATAGATCTCACCTCCACTTCAAGCAAAGCCTTCACGTTTTCAACCTATTGCGACAAACCCAAATGTAAAAATTAAGAAAAAAAAAAAGAAAAATAGCAATTAATCAATTTGTGTGTATTTGCACACACATACACATACGTGTATGCACACATGCATTCATGTATGAATGTGTGCCCGAAGACAAGGTTTTGAAGAGTTACAGATTCATGAGGATCGACGTCGAGGGTAATGATTTGTTCGTCTGCTGTCATTACAGTGATCTTCATCTTCTTCTCTTTTCTCTTAATCTGAATGGATTCGGATCTGTTTTCTCTCTGCGAGTCTCTGTCTCTTTTTTCTGATTTGGTTGTGCTTTTGGGATTTGGACCAAACAAATGCTTTGTGGTTTCCTAGTCCACGAGGTTTTTGCTGTCGTTGTCGAAGTGGGAACCTAGATAGATAGGAACTCTACTCGGTTTTCTTCTTCGATAAGTAGACTCTTTTTCTTTTTCAAAATTCTACTATTTAGAGTTTTTTAAAAAATCTATTTATTGTTTCCAAATTAAATTGTTAAAATTTTACCACATTGGAGTACCCGATTACCTAATGGTCCATTGGGCCTAACGGTGGTAACTCTTTTGAGCTTGGGCAATAGTCAATTACAAAGCCCACACCCTCACCTGTTAGTCCAAGCTTGTCAGGTCTTGAGAGGCCTAAGTCCGTCGAATCTCAAGACATCAATAGGATTCGATCCGCGTTAAACGTTGCCTAAAGATATGTTTAGTATGCAAAATAACTATTTTAATTAATAATTTTTATTAAAAATAAAATGAGTAAAATGTATTAGTCTTAAAATAATCATTTTGATGGGCATAAGAAAATAATTATTCATAAAATTGAGAGAATAGTCATTTTTTAAAAATTAAGAGGAATAACTATTTCCTCAATTTTAAAAATAATCATTCTCTCGTGGCCATGAAGATGACTATTACAAGGCTAATTAACTCCACTCTTTTCATTCTTAATAGGAGCTACTTTAATGAATAGTCATTCCGCGTATCAAATATTGCATAAAAAGTATGCCCATATGGGAGGGGTGAAAAAAGTAGAGAATGTTGGGCCACACATGCATCCTCGACGATCCCTCAATACATTAACGTCTAAAATATTGATGCAAATTCAAAATGATCCATACCTAAAGTGGCTCGAGAAGTTGAAGTCGCCTCTAAAAGTTAAGGGTGTGTTTGTTAAATGGTTAGGGAGATTTTTGTTTTGGAATAATAATGGTGTCAAGAAATGTATTGCTAGTTCCATGAAGATTATGACCATAATACTAAGTACCGCTTTGATCTCCAATGCAGTTGGAGGCTTTGGTTAGTCTTTTGAATTGTTTGATTAGTCAGTGACTTAATTTAACTAATTATATATGTTTATAAATAATTTTGTAATAAAAGATGTAGTATACTAATAGCACATTTGGTATATAAAATAGCGCTCACCGCCTGCCCATGTATGGTATTTCTTAAATTCAGAAATAGACTATATTTTTCAAAAAAAAAAACCGTACAATATTTTTTTTCCAAACCCATTTTTTTTTAAAAAAAAGATGCATTATGTTGGTGAATTGTGAACGGCCAACCACAAAATGCATCCAATTTTAGTTTTTTTTTTTTTTTTTAAAATTTAAAACAATATGAGTATTTTAATAATTATGGTTAAATTTCAATAAAAACATATACGTTATAACCAAGCTAAAAATTACAAATAATTATTTTATTTCACATTTTTTCATTCTCATTAATAATTATTCTTATTTCGCGTACCAAATACGATGTAAGCATTTTTCATAATGAATTATGTAATCATTGAAAAATTCCACCAGCGAGAAATTAAAAAGAAAAAGTTTTGAACCGTGATCATTTCAAAAACATATTTGAAATTAAACTTATTAAGGCGATAAGAGTCATCTTCTAAAATCTTAAGAGCATAAACATTGCTTTTTTTTTTTTTAAAAAAAAAAAAAAAAAAGGGAAAAAAAAAAAAAGAGAGCATAAACATGAATTTCATTTTCGTATGTAAAGTAAAAAAATGGTAATCCTAAAAAGCCTAAAAACGGACAAAACGATGTCGAACGGTTTGAAGAATTTCGATCCCAAGCGTTTCCGAGGAAACACTGTCGTACAGCAGAAGAGCAATACAGTCTACACCTTTTTCTATACTTGGCAAGTTGGCATCTCTCTCTAAACCAGAGAGAGACAGTAAGAGAAAGAGCCTCTTTTTTTCTCGTGCTCTTCTTCTTCTTCATCTTCAGTACGCAACGCACCGTTTTGTAACTTCATTAACTGTCACGCATTTTTCCCAATCCCTAAGCTCTCTCCCTCACCAGCAAAACCACAAGCGAAAACCCTAAATTAATCTTTTTGCTTCAAGAAAGCAACCTACATACCGCTAATTCAATCCCTAAATTAATATTTTTTTATTTGTATTTTGTATTTTTATCATTTGGATTTCATTGACCGAGAGATTTCGTGAATTACTTCGATCGTGGCGACGATGGCGACCGGGCATGTGATCAAGCGGGCCAAGTACAAGACCACGGCCAAAGGCTCTGGGACTCCTGGTGTATTGAAGATGGTATATTATGCCAGTATAAACTCTTTTTTTTCTTTATTCTTTTTTCTTCTTCTTCTTATATTCTTTTTCTATTGATTAATGGATCTTAGCAAAAGAAACTATGAGCATAGTGTAAAATTTTATTATGCATTACCTGCCAATACATAATGCTGTTATTAGGTTTAACTGTGCTATTTTGCAATTTGAACTTTATTGATTGCTAATGGAGTTTCGGTTGATATCGCCCAAATTATTGTATGTAGTGTGATGTTAAGTTAAGAGCATTATTGGTGTTATATGATGGCAATTGAAACGGTGTAGTGATTTTAGAGACTGTTGCTGCCGATAGAGGTCTGAAAATTACATGAAAAAATGAATAATTCAATTCACACACTAGGTGTGTTAGGAGGTTGTCTATGCGTAACTAAGTAGAAGGACAAGGTTTTTTTGCAAGACCATCATTGAATGAACACTTGTTTTTTTCGTTAAAAAATTTTATTTTATTTTATTTTTTCTTAAATAAAGTGTGTGCATGATTGGCTAGATGAGCGGGGATTTCTTATTATGGATTTCTTTGAAGTTTTTCTAATTTGATTCATGTGTTCTTTTTTGTAGACTGAGAACAAGATTGTGTTCAAGCCGAATGATCCCACTTCAGCCGCAAAGATTGATGTAGAGTTTAGATCAATAAAAGGTGTTTCATTGTATTTTATATGTTTTAGTCACGTTCAAAGTTATATACCATTTAAGCACTTTGCTTGAGTTCCTTTTGTAACAATCACGGTGTGTGTTTTGGGTATTGGGGGGATTTCCCTGTAAATTGCTGATCCATTTTGAGAATCCATGCAGATACCTTTTCGTCTTTTTCTCTAGTATTCATGGCTTATATTTGTTTGATAAAGTTGTTGATGTCTTTCCTTCTTCTCTCTTGTGAATATTCAGGTCATAAAAACACTAAGGAGGGATCTAACAATCCACCATTGCTTAATCTCTCCCTTGATCAGGTTTTTCCTCAAGTCGATAACTATCATGCAACACTTTCAAATGCTTAAGCCTCTAAGACATTTTATGTCCAACTACCCACCCATCATGGCTCAAGTGCCTTGAAAATTGGGCTTCATACTTGCCTACTTGGCATAAGAGATACTTGTGATAAATTGACGTTGTCTTTACATTTATATAATTTGTACTAAATGTTATTTTCCCCTCCTTTTTTTTATCATTGATGAAATGAAATATACAAATTTCTATTTTGTGCTATTCCAGGGTGGGAGTTACATTTTTGAGTTCGAAACTTTCTCAGATCTTCAAGTTTGCCGAGAGTTTGTTGGTAAGTCTCAATTACATCCATGATAGTAATTGAAGTTTCTTTGCCCATAATAATGTGCAATCAATCTAGTTCAAAGGTTTAGACATTTTGTTCGGTCATAATAGTTGCTACTGATCTTCCCCTTTGTATTTGCATGTAAAGAATAACCTTTTGTACTTGCAAAAAAAAAAAAAAGAATAACCTTTTATGAGTGTTGATTGTAGGATCATTTTTTTCTTTTTGATGAATGTGCTGATTGTAGGATCTTAAGAAGCATGTACCATTGCCTTTTCCTTATCCATACTTTTCCATGTGCATTGGATTATTTTTTTGATAGTGAACGTGATTATTCTGTTAATACTTGCATTTTGCATTATCCTGAAGATGTGCTATCTGCTGCCTTTTGAACAGCAAATGCTCTTGCAAAATCTGGAGAGGCCGCGAAAGTGAAGTCCAGAGATGCTGTGATAGCCACTTCTGATAAATCTGTGGATACTTATTCTGATGAACAACTCAGTACAGCAGAAATGGAGCTTCGAATAAAGCTGTTGCGAGAGAATGGGTAAAGTAATTTATACAAATGTAATAAAAATGCATTTTTTAGTACGACCTATTTGGTTGTGCTCCACCTCTTGCTTTATAATTTCCAGGCATCTTATTTTATTTCTCATTTCTTAATTCTAATTCAGCTTTAGTTGAATCTAGATCTACTCTTGCTTCGGTTTTGAATACGTATGATGCTCAAGCAATAAATATTATTATAAACATTGGTTAATTCATATGCTTAAGAAAGTTAGATTTACACGTTTTAGGAATATTCCTATAAATCAATATTGTTTTTTAGTGGACCACTTGCTGTTGAATGTGGTTATTTTCATACACCTTATAGTTTTCTTATTTTTAGATTCTTTATTATTGGTTGATGTCATTTTACTTTTACAGTGAGTTGCAGAAACTTCATAAGCAATTTGTGCTTGGTAATATCTTGACAGAATCTGAGTTCTGGGCTACAAGGAAGGTAATTTTTTTTTTACTATCTATGTGATATGTTGCTTTGTGCTTTTTGTTTAGCATTTGAAATTGAGCTCCAAATGATTATAGCTTTTTATATCGAAGGTCTTTATTAGATTGTTTCAGTTGTTAAAAGAATTACGTAACATTCCAATGGAAGTCTTTGTATTAAAAGCTGTTATCATCTTAATAGGGTTTTGTAACATTTTATGCTCCTAAAATCTAATGCAGAAGTTGCTGGATGGAGACAGTGGCCGAAAGTCAAAGCAACTGGTTGGTTTTAAAAGTTCAATGATTCTAGACACGAGACCCCAGACTGATGGCCGGGTAAGACATCTCTCTCTCTCTCTCTCTCTCTCTCTCTCTCATGTGTTGTGTTTGCATGTATATGCTTGTATGAAAATGTGAATATCTTATAGATCTAAACCAATTATTTTCTTTCAAACAAGTCTTATGAACTATTGGATTTTCTTTCATTGGCAAGAGTTAATGTATTTTTCCTTTACTAGATACCTTTTGCATTGATTTTATTCATGGAAACTAATTATTCTTTTTCTTTCTTCTTTTGTATTTTCAGACAAACAAGGTTACATTCAATTTGACACCAGAGATCAAATATCAGGCATGGTTCTTTTATTTTGCTCTTTGGGTTTTGGTTTTTTAGGTGTTTGTTAGCAGCCAATTTTTCTGAGACCTATCCACATATCTTTTCATGATGTTAAACATTTACGGCAATCATTTGTGAAATAGTTGGCTCAGGTTTCAGCATGGGTTTAAGCATTGGCATTGGCTGTCATATTGGTAGGTGCTGATTGGTTTGATTGGGGTTCATAGATGATGATATTCAGAAATGATACAGGAAGAATCTAAAAAAGAAGAAAGATAAGAAACAAACATCAGAACATGATTATAGATGCACATTAGTATTATACAACTTATAAAAGATGGATTTAGAACAAATTATTTGAAATCTTAATGAACTTGAAGATGTGGTAAGGATTTATTTGTTAGAATGTTTTTTTTTTTTTTAGATTTTTTTTTGGTATTATAGTTACATTGATTTCTTTAAGTTCATGCATACTATTGAATTCTTAAGCTTCAACACCGCTGCCATGGTTTGAGATAAGACTTCATTAGTGATTAACTATTGACATTTGTAAGGAAGCGAGTTGGCTTATTCATCATGGCACATCTTTATGCTGCTTACTTTTCCTTAGTGTCAATTCTTTACTTGTCTTGTTTCCTTGGTGTTAATTCTTTACTTGTCTTTCAGATTTTTGCTCTGAAACCAGCTGTTCAACAGGCATTTCTTAATCTTGTTCCTAGCAAGGTAGCGAGGACATTGAATAAATTTCTTCTTTTTACTTTAATTATCAAGAAGGTTTACTTATCATATGATTTTGTGAGACTGAGTACTGTTAACTTCTCATTTACTTTGCTTTTACTGTTTTTTTTTTTTTGTTTTTTGGTTGATTTTTGAATTCTAGATGACAGAAAGGGACTTCTGGACAAAATATTTTAGAGCTGAATATCTCCATAGTAAAAAAAAATGCTGTTGCAGCCGCAGCAGAGGCTGCTGAAGATGAGGAGCTAGCCATTTTTCTGAAGGATGATGACATATTGGCAAGTGAAGCTCGGCGGAAGGTGCTCTTTCTGAGAAAGTTGGGATTTCCTTATTTTACTGGAATACTTCTGCATCATTATTTTTTTATTATTACTTGATAGTACTTTTACAACTCCTTCTATGGTATTTTTGTTGACAGATTCAACGGGTTGATCCATCTCTAGACATGGAAGCCGACCAAGGGGATGATTACATGCATCTCCCAGTATGTGGGATAAGATCATTCTTGTAATTTCCTTTAGTTGATTCGTTTTAGCTCTCTCTCTCTCTCTCTCTCTCTCTACTTTTTTTCTTGGGAGGGGCTTCGTATTTAGCCCAAGGTATTTTCTTTTAATTTTTTTGACTTAAGCAAAGGTGACTGGGAGATTTATAATGAAGTAATTGGAAAAATCTGAATTATCATGCAGTCTAGAGAGTGATTTCTATAGATTTACTACTTGATTTTGAAGTGGTCTAGCTAGTCTTGAATTTATATTCATAATACAAAGTTACTGTTTTTATATTAGTAGCTTTTGAACTCAAACTTGTAATGTTGGAGAAGCCATACTTCTTCCCCCTCCCCTTGCCCCTTCTGAAAATGGGGCAAACAATATCATTTATATGACGAGATTCATGGTTGATACTTTGTTATATCTGCATATATAGAATTAGTTAACCAGGGCAAGAAGGTCCCTAATTCATTCACAAGGTAAAAGATGGATATTTTGTACACTTAAATAAGTAGTGTGATTAGATTACTGCTTGTCCATTAGCTTCTGTCTTGATGACATACTTTGTTAGAATTTTGAGGGAGATGATAGGTAATATTTGCAGCTTCTAGATTCTTTCATACTTGATATATACACCATTTCTTCTCCAAAGAGTATAAAATGACAATAACAGTTTTGAAGCTCTCTTTTGTTTTCCTTATTAGATATGATGATGTACTTATCAAAAGATATTATCATGTGCTTCTGATTAGTGGAAAATGGTTTGGGTGGCTCTTCTTTGTCATTTTATCTGGTTGTATAAATGCAGGATCATGGGATTTTTCGTGATGGTAGCAAGGAAATAACTGAATCACAGCATGAGCAATACAAGAGAACTTTCTTACAAGATCTTAACCGGCAAGGCGAGGTTGTTCTTGAAGGAAGAACTATAGGTATTGATCTCTCTTGAATTAATCATTAAAAAAAAAAAAAAAAAACCATTTTATGTTCTGTTTTTCTCACAGCATTCATTTTCTTTGAACTGTCATTTGATTGAAAAAAATAAAAACTTGCAGTTAGTTTAATTTGATGAGTTTCCTTTTTATTTATTCACTTTCGGTAGATAAATTTTGTTTATAAACCTGAATGTAGATGTAGAGTTGGACGATCCAATGTACGTAGCAGAAGCACTTGTCCGGTCAAGACGGGGTTAGTGTGGTTTATTTTTGTTTGTTTCTTCCCTTTGATGCCGCCCCCCCCCCAAAAAAATAAAATAAAATAATAATAATAATACTAAATAAATACACTCCCGTTTTCTGTATATAACTTGCACTTATTCATTTACTGTTGTTGTGAAGAATCTGATGGGAATGCTAAGGAGGAGAGAATTGATAGGATTTCTCGGATGACTGAGATGGAGGACCTTCAGGCACCTTATGATCATCCTTTTGCTCCACTTTGTATCAAGGTGTGATTTTGTCTTCATTATATGATTCTTCAAAATTAACAGCATATAGATGTTTTATGTTGTGCTTTTCTAAAATCAGGATCCTCGTGATTACTTTGATTCTCAACAAGTTAATGCACTTAAAACTTCTGATGACACACGAGCTGGAACAGAACAATTGAGATGTAGCCTGAGCACTGAGGAAGCATTTGGCTTATTGAGGGGTTCAATATCTGAGATAAAGGCTACGGGATTGTGTGCTCCCATTGTCAGACCCGAGGTTGCACTTACGGTAATAACCTTTGTTTCACATCAACTAAGATATTAGATATGAGGTCACGTATAAAGTGAAAAGAAAGAAAGAAAGAAAGAAGGAAACAAAAAGATATTAGATATGATATGCTATAAATATTTCATACTTTTGACTGTTTAATTTGTATGATTCAGGTCCTTAATGGATTGACCCAGAATATTTCAAGTACCAAATATCAGCTGGGAAAGAATGTTCAAGAGAGTATACTGGACAGGATGCCTCACACAACTAAAGAGGAACTGCTACATGTGAGTTGACGGGAGTTTCTTAAAATTATACATAGCTGCTTTTAGGAAAAAAAAAAAAAAATTGACTAAACTTCACTAATACTTGATTCATTCCAGATTAAGCATGCCACATACTAGAACACGTTTCCATGTATTTATTGTATGTTTAATAAATCTTGGTTTCTTAGCGATATTAATGTTTATAAGAAGTGTTTTCTTTTTCCAGCATTGGATATCAATTCAAGAATTACTAAGGCACTTTTGGTCCTCATATCCAATAACGACATCGTATCTTTATGCCAAGGTAAGTGCTTTACTTGCGTACTAGAGGTACGGCCTTTTCTTTTTTCAATAGAATCTTATAAAAAGAAAAAAGTCAATGCTGTATTTGTGAACATGAACAAGAGTCATTTTGTTAAACACATTCGTTTATTTATTTTCCAGTATTTGTTTGTATGCAGAAGAGTCATAGATAGTACTGTCAGCAAAACTACTTATAAGCTTCTTGGATGTAGCACAACTATAATTTTGCACTCTGTTAAGTTGAAAAAGGTAGGTTTTATGCATTTATGGGCTAGATATTGTCAAATTAAAAGTTGTGGGGAGTTTCTTATTTATGGATCAAAGTTTCTGATTTTCTGAACCTTTCTGAATCAAGTATCAAAAACCTTGTTCCTACTTTGTAATATTATAAAAGCCCAA
This sequence comes from Betula pendula, assembly GCA_900184695.1. Lineage (NCBI taxonomy): Eukaryota > Viridiplantae > Streptophyta > Magnoliopsida > Fagales > Betulaceae > Betula > Betula pendula. The sequence continues at coordinate 79,647 of FXXK01001355.1, forward strand.
TCTTAGGAACACTTACCAAAAGAATTTATCAGTTTAAGAATGTATGGGTTGTCCCGAACCATTATTAACTGATAGAAGCGTATCGGCTGTGATTAAATGGTTTGCTTACACTTTATGGTTCTTGAGGAGTCAAGAAGCATTCCTATATCTAGGTCACAGAAGATAGTCAAGAAGCATTGCCCTCAAATGCGGCATTGGTTAAAATGAGGATACTGAATGCATAGCATTTGAATTTGGCTTTTCAGAAATTTTAGAACATGAATTACCTTTTATTCACTGAAAGGGAAAAGAAACTGTACAAGGAAATTTTCACTCGTTTACGGGATATAGTAGTCTTTTGATTGGATTGGGTCAGCATGCCTATTGCCTTGTTCATTTAGTGATTAATGTGCAGGTGAGCAGACTGAAGGATGCTATGTCAAAAATATATCCACAGCTGGAGGTACCCTTTAATATAGAATCTTCATGGTTATTTTTTTTCATCTCATCGCTAGCCTATAGACAATCTTTACTACCTTTAACTTTTTAGAGGACTCGGAATCCTCACATCTGTTTTAAGTTAATTTTGGCCATCTGGTGACCGCATCTCAAGGTTAAACACAATTTGTTGATATTGTATTAATTTTGTTCTAGGACAAATGCTGACAAATGCATGTTCAAACTTTACCCTTGTCTTATGTTGTTTGTAATTTTAGTGTCTCAATTTCCCATCTTTAAAGGACAGCTTCTTGATTTCCTTGTCCAAGGTAACAAATATTCTGCTTAAGAAGAATGTCAGCATGTGAAGACCAGCTGGTAACGGTTTGCTCCGTGATAGTTGTAGGAAAAAATAATTTTTCACTTAGATTGGTTTTGCAAAGCTCAAGAATGAAGTTTAGAAAATTTTCTCTATTGTTTCTGTATTAAGGCAGGGATGTCTTGGGTGTTGCTCGAGTTTTTTCTGCTGGGCTACATCCTTGAATAGGATTTTCATGTCGCACAGATTAGTTATGCAAATTACCTTCTGGTGCCATACTATCCTTTTTAATAAGAATCCCCCTTTTTGTTGGGCAGTGTGATATGGTTCCACCAAGTCATTGGTTGAAGGAGTGTACTGAAGGATTCTTATTCTTCAGTCCTTGTCTGTCATTTTCTTAGTACCAAATCAATAACAATCAAGAATGTTATTGAACAAACATACATAGTGCCTGCTGTGAGGACGAGTTTTTACTGATTTTTTTTTCTTAATATTGTGTGATTAGTGAACAGAAGTTTTTGGAGAAATTAATCAATAAAAAATTAATTTTTTGGCGCATTATTTTTTGTGACAATTTTGGAGGGGAACTGCAATAAAATATTCTTTTCATAAATTCTGTTTCATCTTGATCAATTTTAACAAATTTATTGATGATATGTACTTGTGGCAGTGGGAGGATGATTGGTGTTTTTATTTTTTTTATAAGTCATAGAATTTCATTAAAAATCAAAGGGCGCACTCAAGTACACATTAACATAGGAAGTATACGTGAATCATGCTATCACATCTTTTCTATGTTTCTGGAAACATTGGATGTTTGTTTTTTCTTTACCTCTTTTTGGTGGGGTATCTGTTTCTCCTGCTGGGGTTCAGTTTTGCATATTCTTTTCATTGACGTTGTATTTTATTCTTTAATCAAATCCCAGGAATTAAAGGAGTCCGTTCCCTCGGACCTCCGTCAACAGGCTTTCCTCCTTGTTCGTCCTATGCATCAGGTAAGCGCTTGTCTTCCGTACTTAATTTGACTGCCAGAGCCAGTGGTAGCCTGTCACATATTCTGTTGGCTCGCGTGTACTCTCAATGTTTCTCCCCTCCTTTCCATACCAATGCCATTAAACCAAACAAATCAATTAATAATATAATTGAAACATCCATGTGCACACTGGATGATTTATATTTGGGTTGGGTTGGTTTTCGTAGTTGCATACTATTGATGGCTGAAGCTCATGGACAAAGACCATATTGGTGCAGGCTCTAGATGCTGCTTTTCAACATTACGAGTCAGATATGCAGAAGAGATCAGCAAAGGGTGGGGAGAAACCAAACGGATACATCTAGGAGAATAATACCACCCTTCTCGGCTTCATCTATCAGGCAGTAACATTCTTTGCTGTCTCCATCTTATAGCAGTCATATATACTCTACATGACATCGATTTTGCTCTGAGCCTATTATACTGGATAGAGATCTTCATCAGAGAATAGAAAAACGTTAAAGAGCTTGAAACTTGACGACCGGCTGTTGCCGCAGAGTGAAACTTGAAGACTTCGTATATTGCCTTACTGCACCTCCTGATCAGAACGCAAATCCTGTATGTTTCTAGCAATTAGGCCCCCACTTTAAATGTTACAGTGCCAAGTTTTATGTTAAATGCCACAAGTTCTCATCGGTTACAATGATGTTTTATTGGGATGTTAATTGCCAAGAATTTTGTTGCTTCAGGCTGAATTTGCATTGTGCTCTTGAATCTTGATTGGTTGCTTGTAATTTAAAATGCCAATCCATTCACGATAACTGGTCCATCTTGTATTTTCTCCGGCTTAGTAAATTTTAGCCAGAGAATAACTTTTTTTCTTTCTCGTATTTTAGGCTATTCACTTTTTCAAAGCAAATTCATCACTTTCTCTATTTTATTTATTCACTTTTAGTATTTCATTTAAATATTCATTCAAATTTTTTTTTTGTAATTAAATATTCATTATTTATTCTTTCTTTATCCACTCACTTTTCCCAAAAGGGAGAGAATGGTATTGTTTATATATATATAGTTTATTTATGCATTATTGAGCTATAGTACTAGCCAAAATTTGCAGTGCTTGCCCCAGGTGGAGATGAATTTTTGCCAATTTTTTATATAGGTCTAATTTGGCTAGCCCAATGAAAATGCTTTAAAGCACATTGTAACATTATTTAGCTTAGATTTCGTTTGGGTATGCGATTTCAAAAGTGCGATTTTAAAATAGTGATTTAAAAACGTAATTTTTAAAAACACAGTTAATTGTTTGGCAAAATTACGATTTGACATTTAAAATCATAGTTTAGTATTTAAAATTTTGAGTTTTTAAAAAGTATCTTCTTATTTGCGATTTAAAAACGCAGATTTTTTACGTTTTCAAATCGCAGTTTTTTAAAAATGTAATTCTCAAACGATTTATTTTTTGCGATTTAGTTTAAAATCGTATTTATTGTATATGAAATAGCAATTTTAAACACACCTCACTTGGAATTCCAACACCAAAATTTGTTGAGATTGACAAATTTTTCTCCATAAAATAATGTATGTCTTTAGAACATGTAAAGCTGTGTGGATCACATGTTTCAATAATGGATTGGACTAGATAAATTTTCTCAAATCTAGTCCGGGGTATAATGTTGTCTTGCTGAAGCGTGGTTTCCGACTAAGAATAATGTTATATGTTCAACTTTTTTGTTTAATTTTTTAGTTCAACTTAGTTTGCTTGTGCATTTGTGGGGTCTATTGTTATCCACGTGTGTAAAGTTAGATAAAGTTGAACAAAAAAAATTAAAAATGTAGCATTTTTCTTCGACTAAATATATATTTTAAACTCCAAATCTCATAATGATGATTCCAATTTATACTGTCTCCTTGCATGATGCTTATAAATTAATCCTTTTTTAAGATTTGAAAGACATGCAGTACATTATACATAACTCTGCTGGCTGTTTCTACTAACTAAAACCAAACAAAAGGGCAATGACATATTTGTGGAATCATGAATGGGAAATAAGTAAATAATTGATTCCAAAAATTAATGCATTATAAAGTATTGGCAAGCATATATTTCAAAAAAAAAAAAAAACAATGAATCAGTCCATAACACACAGATCAAGACTCAAGAAACCATGTACATACAACATAAAAAAAGGAAAGGAAGAGAGAAAAGAAAGGCATTATAGAATCAACATAAATCCCAAGAATCATTCCAAATCCTTAATAATGCAAATACCCAGATGAAGATTTAAAAAGAAAAAAAAAATCAAAGAAATCCTAGTAAATGCTAAAACAATAGTACATGCAATCAGAGATTACACACAGCTAGAATCAAGGAGCAGGGGCGGGGAAACCCAAGAAGGGCCTTCCACAGAGACTCCCATTGATGTTGGGATCGCAGAGATCCACGGTGTCCTTCAGCTTGTGGAACCCGTTCTTGAAAACTCCGAACCCGAAGAGAAACCCGATCAATACCACCACCAGTATCAGGCACGTGCATAGCATGCATATCCTAGTCCCACAGCACATCTTTTTGCCTTTTTCCTGTCTATCTCTCTCCCTGAGCGACTGAGCCTTTCTTTGAGTGCGGTGGGTTTTGGATCTTGGTCCGGGAAGTTTATAGCAGAAGAAAGAAAGAAATAAGAGTTGGTAAAACGTGTAGGGAAAACGAAGTGTGTAATCCTATCAAAGAAAGACGCAAAGAAAATGCTTTGACGTTATGCCCACTTTCTTTCTGGATAGTAACTGCTTGTGTTCGCTTATAAGGAACGCAATAAATAGGCAACTCAAAGGAAGAAGAAAAAATAAAATAAAAAAGGACTTTTCCTTTTTCCTCTTTTTGCTCTTTTTGATTTGGATAAGGAAGTGATTATTACCCTTTTTTTTTTTTTAAGGAGAAATGGGTTCAGCTTTTTTTTATTTGGATGTTGTTGGGGAAGTCGGGAGAGGTGGAGTTGTTACTGCAGGTGGTGGTTTAGCGGTTGGCTCAACAATTCAATTTCCCTATCTCTAGCGATATATATATCTTATCTTCTTCTCTTTGGGTGGCCAATATAGGTCTAATAATTTTTTATACAATTTGTAAATTTTTACACGAAATTAACATATTAAAATTATAAAATTTAACTTATTTTATTAAATAAATCAAATTTAAATTAATTTATATAATTTTATATTTATTTTATAATTCGAACATAACACGGGAACACAATTTCACACCTTAATCACAAGGATAGGAACTCAAATACTTATAGTTAGGCTCAGCCCATCAACGAGCTGCATTGGATTCAATGAGAATTAAATTGAAGAGAGAGAGGGGCTGTGCAGCTCTCGAGTAAGGTGAACTCGATTGGGACAAGTGAGCCCGTAACCCTAACCTAATTTGAGGCGATCCGATCCTCGTCCGCCGAAGACTCCTAACAATGACGAGTGAGACTAACATGTTTGGGATTGGGCCCATGAGACCCACCGCGATATATAGTAATATATACATGCGATTGAGCCTGTAAAGGGTATCAAAAGCCCTTACTGTTTGAGGATGATGAACATAGGCACATAATAATCTATCGCAAAGCAAAAGTAGTTTTTTTATTTTTCTTTTCCTTTGCACTTGTATGCATCCAATTTGCCTCAATTCCTTTTATATTTTCAGTCTCAATTGGAGCCCCTCTACATTTCTTTCCTTGAAAACCTTGAAAAGAAGAAAGAAAAAGTGAGAATTTGAGTGCATAATTGAACATTTTGGTCTCCCAAAGTCACCACAGCCTCTTCCTCTTCTCTTTGAAAGTCGTCTTCTTGGGGTTTTCCACAGCCCCCAAACCCAAAATCCCTCCCCTCAGATCTCACACTCTCACACACCCACAGCAACGTATATTCCAAGTTCCAACATCTCAAATCTCTCACTCCTTTTTTTTTTCTCTCTCTCTGTGTCCATGGCTTCGTCTGGTAACCCCAACCAGCAACCGCAGCCCATCGCCACCTTCGACATGCATAGCTTCTTCACACCCACGAACCCGTCACCGCCGCAACCACCAAACCCTCCAAATCTAAACCCTTCGCCCCCATTTCCGCCTCCCTCCGGTCCCTACTCCTACCCGCCCCAATCTGCACCGTTTCAACCCAACCCTTACCACCTCTACCCTTACCATCCTCAACCACAAAACTCACCGTTGCACCACCAGCGCTCCCTCTCCTACCCCACCCCTCCTCTCCAACCCCCAATCTCTTCGCCTACTAACCCTAACCCTAACTCTGGGGCCCGCCTCATGGCCCTCCTCAATCCCAATCAGCCCCCCCCGCCGGCCCCACCCAACCCTCCCTCCTCGTCCCCCTCCTCTCCGGCGATCATGAATCTGATGCCACCGCCGCCGATTCGGATGCCAAGCAGTAAGCTACCCAAGGGCCGGCACTTGGGGGGCGACCGCGTGGTCTACGACGTCGACGTGAGGCTGGAAGGGGAGGCCCAGCCCCAGCTGGAGGTCACTCCCATCACCAAGTACCAGTCCGATCCACACCTCGTCTTCGGCCGCCAGATTGCCGTCAACAAGTCCTATATCTGCTATGGTTTGCGCCAGGGCAATATCCGCGTCCTCAACATCAACACCGCTTTGCGCTCTCTGCTTCGCGGTCACGCCCAGGTTCCATTTCCTCGCCATCGTTGTTAATCTTAAGTGGGTCTGTTAGCAATTAGTTGGGCTGCACGTAAAATTGCGCTTTGTTGAGAGTTTATTCAAATTTGAAAAAGAACCCAAAAATGCATTTCCTGTTAAGAAGAAATTTGAGACTTTTATTTTTGAATGGAATGTACAGAACAATTTAACATAAGATAAAGAATCCAAAATGGGTTTCGTCTATTATTCTCGAATTTGATGGTTATGCTTCATCTGGGTTTTCGTCACCTGATGATGTTAGTTATTGCTTTGCATTTATTGTGTGTTGTTATGTCATACGTTTGTTCGTGTCAGCTCTTGTTTTTGTGTTATTTTATTTTCCCTCTGAATCTAGCTTATTCTGAAGGCTGGCAAATGGACGTTCTGTTTTAGATTTTTGTATGAATTTTGTTCTTCTGTTTACCTTCTAACTGATTGTGTTTATTCTGTCAGAGGGTCACAGACATGGCTTTCTTTGCTGAGGATGTTCACCTTTTGGCTAGGTAGCTTTTGTTTGTTCTGTCGTTTGTAATTCCCTTCTTTCGGGTTTACATTTGGCTTACGGCAATTGTGTTTTTTTGTGCAGTGTTAGTGTAGATGGACGGGTTTATGTGTGGAAGATATCTGAAGGCCCTGATGAAGAAGATAAGCCTCAAATTACAGGGAAAGCTGTTGTTGCCATTCAAATTACAGGAGAGGAGGGAGCTACGCATCCACGAGTTTGTTGGCACTGCCACAAACAAGTAATTATATTCTTTTCATTCTGTCATTCTTAGTGCAAGAATTATTTTGTGCTTTTAATTCTTGAAATAATTTTGTTTAGATTTTTTTTTTTTTGGTTACCCCTCTCAGCTGTGAAGTTGCTCAACATTATATTCTTTATGACTTTTACACTTTTATACAGGAAATTTTGGTAGTTGGGATTGGAAGACGAATTCTGAGAATTGATACTATCAAAGTTGGAAAGAATGAAGTGTATTCAGCCGAGGAACCTCTCAAATGTCCTGTTGAAAAGGTCATTGACGGGGTACAGCTTGTTGGTAATCATGATGGAGAAGTGACTGATTTGTCAATGTGCCAATGGATGACAACCCGTTTAGTTTCTGCTTCTACTGATGGAACGGTTTGTATTTGTCCATGTCTTTTTGCAGTTTTTGTTTTGCCAAAGGTTTAAGCTGGTGTTTGCTTTCTAATTTTTTCATAGGTTGGTCTTAAAAAATGACCATGTAAATGGATTCCATGTTTGCAATGATGTTTCTGTGTATTTTTTAACCTAAGCAATTTTTGTACGTAGGTGTGCATTCACACATGCAAAAAATTTATTTTCTTTTATTTTTTATATTTTTTTGATTCAAAAAATGAAAGATGCTATTGAATGTGCCTTGCAAAATGTATATTGTACAACAGGTAAAGATCTGGGAAGATCGCAAGTTTGTACCACTCGCGGTATTCAGACCACATGAAGGCCAGCCTGTTTGTTCGGCAACATTTTTAACTGCTCCCCATCGGCCAGATCACATCATACTTATCACAGCGGTAAATGTGCTCATTGCTGAGTTCTTTACTTTATAAATCTAAGTTACTGCACTGCAGGTCATTAGATAGCCAGTTCAAATATAATTTAGGTGTCTGCATATTTACTTTTGAACACACACACACACACATATTTCTGGAATTGCATTTCAAGATCCTTTTGTGGGAAGTAAGCTTTGTTCTACAATGATCACTTTATATAGTGTTTGTGTTATTTAATTGGGTAAAACCTGTTTACAGGGATCACTAAATCGAGAAGTGAAAACGTGGGCATTGACAAGCGAAGAAGGCTGGCTACTGCCTAGTGATGCGGAATCATGGAACTGTACCCAGACATTGGAGTTGAAGAGTACAGCTGAACCTCGAGTTGAGGAGGCATTCTTCAATCAAGTTGTGGCATTGTCCAAAGCAGGCCTTCTCTTACTTGCAAATGCTAAGAAGAATGCTATATATGCTGTACACTTAGACTATGGTCCTAATCCAGCAGCAACCCGCATGGATTACATTGCTGAGTTTACAGTCACCATGCCTATTTTGAGTTTTACAGGGACAAGTGATATATTACCTCATGGTGAAAATGTTATTCAGGTTTATTGTGTTCAGACACAAGCTATTCAGCAATATGCTTTGGACTTGGCCCAGTGCTTACCACCACCATCACTGGAGTACATGGGGTTAGAAAAGACAGATTCAAATGTTTCACGTGATGCAACTAGCACAGAAGGATTTGCTGCTTTGGACCCATCTGGAAGTAAAGCTACGGAGATGCTGCCCTTAGCTGGTTCAGCACCCAAACAAAACATTCAAGTAAGTAGCTCTGAGAGTTCAACTGCAGTGAGGTATCCTGTAAGATCTGGTTCTACTGAGGCTGCAACTTCGAAAGAAATTAACAGTTCGAGTACAGAATATAAACATGCTGCATTGACACCCGTAAGTAGTGACGCCGATGGTGTTCATGTCGCGTCACCACCTCTTCCTTTGACTCCTAGGTTGTCTAGAGAGCTTTCTGGTTTTAGGAGTCCAACAAGTAACTTTGAGCCAGGTCCCCCTCTCAGTATCCATGTTGGAGACCAACCAGTTAATGACTATTCAGTTGACAGGCAAGTGGACACCATTCGTGGAAACTTTTCGGATGTGCCTTCATTGGATGATGATTCTAGGAATGATAAGACAAAAGCTACGTCAAATGCACAAGATGATTTATCTTCTGTGCTTAGTCCTCATCTCATGTTCAATCAACCAACTCATCTGGTAACTCCCTCTGAATTAAAAGGCAGTTCATCTTATGGAACTACTAATGTTATTGATGTCAAGAGTGAGGGTGAGGCAAGTATCCAGGATGTGATTGTCAACAGTGATGCGGGTAATGCTGAGGTGGAGGTGAAAGTAGTTGGTGAAACAAGATCTACCCAAAATGATGAATTTGGCCCTCAGGGAGATTCTCAAAAACTTCCATTAGAAAATAAGGAAAAATTCTTCTGCTCGCAGGCTTCAGATCTTGGTATTGAGATGGCCCGAGAATGCTGTGCTATATCAGCAGAGCCTTATGTCATGGAAGAAGCTCGGCAAGCCGATGGTGTCAATGTAACGGAACCACTGGCTGAACCTCCTAATGCTGATGAGGACGAAGTCCACGACTCCACAAAAAATGTGTCTGGGAAGGTGTCTGAGTCACCCATGTCCACACCAGTCCTGCCATCATCGACACCAAATATAAAAGGAAAAAAGCAGAAGGGGAAAAATTCTCAAGCTTCACGTCCATCTTCACCATCTCCAAGTGCTTTTAATTCAACAGATTCTTTGAATGAACCAAGTGGGAGTACGAGTCTCCCCTCTGCAGAAGCTCATTTTTCTCAAATTTTGGCCATGCAGGAGATGCTTAATCAGGTAATTGCTTGAGATTATGGACATGTGCATATCCCTTCCATAGTATTATGTCCTATTATTTTCTGCTAAGTATTATTTTTACATGCTCAATAGAGTGTCGAATTTAATTAAGGAAACCACAGTGAAGTAAGCTTTGAATAATTTTCAGAAACTTCATACTTGGTTAGGATTTTAAGAGTACTTATTAAAAGTCATGTATGATTTTACTAAGTTTTGTTGGCAGATAATGAATCACTAGTTTTTTTATGTCTTCAATTAAAAAACCTGAGACTTAGCTCTCAAGTGGCCATGAACAACACCTTTCTCATGCTGGAATTTGAGGGTGTGGTTCATCATGGAAACTTTGGTCTTTCCTTCCTCAATTTATTCATGGCATAATCCTTATTTTACCATCATTTGCCTTTCGAAAGAAATGCTACTGTCATTTTTGGCCCCTATTTATGTCTTTGTTCTTATTACTTTTGGGTTGGGAAGTGAGAGTTCTGGAACAATTTTCCATTTTGTCTTTCAAATTGGCAGCAATCCAGTATAGTTTGGAAACATGATAGGGCATTCTCTGTTTTGCAGCTCATGACAATGCAAAAAGAAATGCAGAAGCAGATGACAACAATGATATCTGTTCCAGTTAGCAAAGAATGTAAAAAACTAGAGACAAACCTGGGGCGTAGTATGGAGAAAGCTGTCAAGGCCAATACAGATGCTTTGTGGGCTCGTTTTCAAGAAGAGAATGCAAAAAATGAGAAGTTATTACGAGACCGTACACAGCAAATCACCAGTTTGATTAGTAACTTTATGAATAAAGACTTACCAATGTTGTTAGAAAAAGCAGTGAAGAAGGAAATGGCTGCAGTAGGGCCAGCAGTAGTTCGCTCAATCACTCCAGCTATTGAGAAGACAATATCTTCAGCTATTGTGGAGTCTTTTCAGGTTAAAATCTTGAAGATCTGGCTCTTCTATAAGACTGTTGTTGTGGCAGGATCTAACTTATGCTTTGTGCTGCAGAGAGGAGTCAGTGATAAGGCAGTTAACCAACTGGAGAAATCTATCAATGTAAAACTCGAAGCAACTGTTGCTAGGCAAATCCAAGCACAGTTTCAAACTACTGGCAAACAAGCTCTTCAGGTACTTATAAGTTTGACTTGACGTAGTTTACTTGAATTGTTGATTAGAAAATATAGTTATTTTTAAACATAAATAGGATATATGCTATTATCATTTTGAAAATCAAGAATGCTCATTCTAATGACTTGACTAATCTATCTTTTGTGGCAGGATGCTTTAAAATATAGCTTGGAAACATCAGTAATCCCTGCCTTTGAGATGTCATGTAAAGCCATGTTTGAGCAAGTAGACACTACATTTCAGAAAGGAATGGTTGAACATTCAACTGCTGCTAAGCAACACTTTGAGTCTGCCCATTCTCCATTGGCACATGCTCTAAGGGTGTGTATAAATGTTCCACATCACGCAAATCATTAGAAAGCGTGTCTCAAATCATCGTCGTTATTTTTTTTTTCAAATGAATGTTTATCCCTTCCCTCATATGCATCATGAATTAAAACCCAACGGCTTCCTACTAGACAATTACATCGGGTTGTGTCGGAGTGCAATAAGCAAGATATGTTTATTTGCTCATGGGAACACTTCATTGCTGGATACATCAGAAAGCTTTGAACTGGCCATTGTTTACATAATATCAGCAGTGTAGCATTCCATTTCTATAAACAGTACAGGGCTATATAAACGGTGTGCGCCTCATAGGCTTTTTTATTTTATATCTTGAATTACTTAAAATTTCTACTTCTATTTTGCTTGGAAACGGTATCCATTTTTCTTCTAAAGTAATGCCCCACTGTGAATTCTTGAACTTATGTTCGTTTGAGATTATCTGAGAAATAACTTAAAAGATTGACATTATGGTAGGTGAGTGATGGCTGTTGGTAAGAATGAGTGAATACTGGGTTGAATAGACAATAGGCTGCTTCTGGTCCTTCTAGTTCTTATTGAATGAGGGTGTTTGGGAGATGAAAAGTATTATGCGGTTGGTTCTACTTATAATTTTGTGATTTTGCTTATGCTCAAAATTTGCTCTGGAGTTCTCATTTGTTAATTGGCAAGCATATACTTTGCTGACAGACACATAGCTTCATATTCTCTCAACTGGAATTAAATGCATTTCCTCCCCTTCTACAGTTTTTAAAATGTTAATAGGTGCCTGTTTCTTTTACAATTAGATCTGTGTATTGGCTGTACAGACATATGCATCTTAGGCATGATACCAATTGTAGTGCTACACCTCTGATGTAGCTGAAGTAGGATCTGAGTAATATAAGATAAAGCTGTTGGACACATTATTTGTCCTTACCTGATTTCTTTCTGATTTTGCATTTTTTATTGATTATGCAGGATGCCATTAATTCAGCATCAACAGTGGCTCAAACCTTAGGTGGAGAAGTGCTCGAGGGTCAAAGAAAGCTATTATCTCTTGCAGCTGCAGGAGCAAACTCAAGTGCAGTCAATCCCTTGGTCTCCCAACTGAGCAATGGACCCTTGGCTGGTCTCCATGAGAAGGTCTGCCGCATTTTCATAATTACTTCTTGTTTTCTCTGTATTTTGTAAAATAGCTATGAACCTGTAATGTGATAGTCAATATATTGGCTATCAAATTTTATACTTTTGTTTCTACGAAAGTTTCATCTGGCTGTACCTAATTACAAGCACTCTCATGTGTGCATTTTGTAAAATAGCTATGAACCTGTAATGTGAAAGTCAATATGTGGCTATCAAATTTTATACTTTTGTTTCTACGAAAGTTTCAGCTGGCTGTACTAATTACAAGCACTCTCATGTGTGCATTAGGTTGAGGTGCCTGTTGATCCAACAAAGGAGTTATCAAGATTGGTATCTGAGCGCAAATATGACGAGGCTTTCACTGCAGCCCTACAAAGAAGTGACGTGTCCATTGTATCCTGGCTATGCTCCCAGGTGTGCTATTCCGTCAAGAAACAATAACTTATTATATGCTGTAGATGTTTCTTGTGTTCAATGTTGCTAGACATTAAAAGTTTCTAGACACATCTTCATCATTTTTTAAGTTCAGGGTTTTGAACTTGTGCGGTCTTTCATTAATTTTCTTCAATATATTTTGGGATTAAGGTGTAGTTGAGTTCTGTTCAGTTATAATCTTTCATCAGTTTTGAAATCTATTGTCACTGTCGTCACCCTTGTTATTTTTATTTTTCTTCTATTTCTTTTTGGGTTGGGAAGCAACAAAAAAGGAGTGAAGAGTGTTGGGGTGCATCTAGTTTGGAATTGGAAGAAATCTTGCAAATGTTGTCCAATCTGAAATTTATATTTTTGGTTCTGAACTGATGTGAGCTGTTAAAAAGGGGAGGCATGGCTTCTTTATGCTTTCCTTCTGCATTTTTTTTCAGTGATACTCTTGAGGCCTTAAGTTGTATTATTGGATAGCATTTCTTTTTCTTTGGTTCCTTGTGCATATCTTTTTCGTTTCTGATATGCTACTCAACTTGTTAAATGAATTCTCGGCAGGTACTTGGAAACTGTTGTTAACAAATGTCTCTACTCCTTTTTGTTCTGTTTCAGGTTGATCTTAGGGGGATCTTGTCAGTGGTTCCTCTCCCCTTGAGCCAAGGAGTATTGCTTTCTCTTTTGCAGCAACTAGCCTGTGATATCAATAATGACCTACCTCGAAAACTTGCTTGGATGACAGACGTAGCTAATGCCATAATCCCAACAGACCCAATGATTGCAATGCATGTGCGGCCCATCTTTGATCAAGTCTATAATATACTCAACCATCAACGCAGCTTGCCTACAATTACTGGTGCTGAGCTCTCAAGTATCCGTCTTCTTATGCATGTCATCAATTCTATGCTCATGACCTGTAAATGACCCTACCACCTTGTCTAAATCATGCAAAATTACATGTATTGTGGAGCTTGTACAAATCTCACAGGGAAGGGGTCCCAACCGTGTAGAGTCAAAATTATCTTTAGGATATGTGAAAAAGGCTAGGGTTCTTCAGGTTCATATCTTAGTTTCGCTTTGTTTCCTTGTCCAAAGTTTTCTGCCGAAATGAAATTTTGCATTTTGTATTCCCATTTTTACACCTCGTCATAATGCATTCTGGAGTGTTTATTTTTAAAACATTTTCACTTCACTTGTTTCTCTTTGGAATAAGATTTTCTTTCTAATCAAAGCACATCAGGTTAACCTAAACCCTATACTAAAATTCCAAAGGAGAACCTCTCTTTGCAGCATCTATCTATTCACTTCTATCATATGATATTGTGAATAAAAGATGTAAAAATTTAACCCAAAAGAAAGTTAGGGTTAGAGTTACTACTTATTTAAGTAAAAGAGTTGTATTATGTATAATTTATAGGGAGCTGATTCAACAGTGAATTAGCCTGGGCATGATGAGAATATTAAAAAAAAAAAATTATTTTTTTAATCATGGAACCCACCTTAAGTCACTGTTCACAGACCCAGGCTGATTCACTGTTGAATCAGCTTGGGCTGTGATATATATTTAGCGTAATTTATATAATTTAATACTCATATCTTGACAAGATTTAAATTTGATGTTGACAATTTTTTATTTGACACGAGAACTCAATAGGGACCTAACATGAAATTAACAGATTAAAATTAAAGAGTTTAATTCGTTTAATTAAATAAATTAAATTACGGTTAACTATCATAGTTTTATATCATTATTTTGACGCGATGTGAAATTGACACGCGACATAAGAGTTGCTCGTTAACCATATACAAATTCAATACAAAATTAACAAATTAAAATTAATAAGTTTGATATGTTTAATTAAATGAGTCGTTTTAAGATTAATTTACATAATTTCATACACATATTTTAACAAGATTTAAACCTAATGTTAGCAACTTTTTGACACGAGCTACGAATATGATACAAACTTAATACAAAATTAATAAATTAAAATTATAAAATTTAAACTAATTAGTTAAATAAGTCATATTAAAGTTCATCTACTAATCTTGTATCATTGTCTCGAAGGGAATCCGACTCTCCCTAATTGCCACCGCTTCTTAAAACTCATAGATGCCCGGAAATGAAGCTGGTTTTGAGCCAAACTGGTAAAGACGGACCCCAGCATTGCAATGGATAGTTGATAGGGACACCTTCTATACCCAAATCTACAACTCTACTATCTTTAAATAGTAGAATGATAGTATGTGGCATGTGCCTTTCAAGTCCCAAATTACCGATTAATAAAAAGAGACTTCCAAAATATCAAAAATACAAACTTTTTTTTTTTACTCATTTTCTTTTAAAAAGAAAAGGAAAATACCGAGCGCTACAATTTACAGAGTTACTCTACATTGCCACATCACAGTGACACGTTTACATTTTCCCAAAATCCCAAAAAAATAAAAAGGAAATTAGAGAAAAATAAAACAGAAAAATATATTAGTGGGAGGTCCTATTCTCGCTCCTACCAGCACTGATCCGTTTCCCATCTCCGGGTCCGGTAACTTCCGGCCCGATTGCGAGCGGAGAACTCGAAGGATCGTCTCTGGAACTGGCAACCCAAGGATAGATCGTAGAGCGCCCTGGCCGCCGGATCGGACAGCGTGGCATAGGCTTTGTGGATCTCCATGAAATCCTGGCCGTCCGATCGCACCGCATCCGGGTGGTACATCTTAGCCAGGCTCCGGTACGCTGTCTTGATCTCCGTCAGCGATGCCGTCCGCTTGACCCGGAGTACCTCGTAGAGGCTCGACGGCATCCGCGTCTCCGTGGCCGTGGCCGAATCGACGTCTGTGAATGTGCAAACCGAGGAAATCTTGCATCCCCGGTTGCTAAATCTCCGGGCCGTCGTAGGGCTATTACGAGGAGAGATGGCGGAAGAAAATTGGGTTTTCCCCGGCGAGGAACAGAAGGGATTTCCGGCGGGGATGGTTAGGGTTCCTATCATTTTGTAAAGAGAGGATGGGATTTAGAGGCAGAGTTAAGGATTCGAAAATTTGTTTCCGTTTGCAGAAAAGAGAAAGTTGTGTGAAAAGGGAGGAAGAGAGAGGGATGATATATAGAGTCAATGCCTCGGAGGGAGAGAGAGAGATGGGAAAGGCAAAACCGTGTGAGTTATGTCTGTGTGTGGTTGTGTTGGTTTCAAGAAAGTGCTGACATGGCATTGCCTTCTAGAACAAGCTGCTTCTCTTTTCGGCTTCTTTACTAGAGCCCTGGGCCGAGCCGGTTTCATGGTTATTGATTGGGACATTTATAATAATTAATACTATAATTTTTATTATTTTAAGCATTATTTGACAATTTGAGTTATTTCATATTTATTAACATTACTTTTTGTCCTTTTTGCATAGTGATGTGAATGTAGAGTGTTGACCATGCAAAGCGTGAACCTGTAAGCTAATGGGATAATAAATGTGTAATATCTGTTTGGTTAATGTAGGTGACTTTTTCTTTTCTTCTATGGCAAAAGATTTTCTTTAAATTGGGTTAAAGAAACTTTATTAAAGTTTGTCTATAAAAATGTTATAATTTCTTTTCTATGTGAGAAATAAATTTTTTTTTTTAATAACAATAATAAAATTGAAAGAAATCATATAAAAAATGCATATGATTCTTCTATTTTTGTTCTTACAATTAAAAAAAGTATGTATTTTTTAAATAAAATAGACATATGACATTTTTTTAAGCTGTGTTAAAAGTAGTTCTTCCAACCTAATTTTGAGAAAAATTCTTTACATTTGTTATGATTTTTTCACACTTCTATGAGTCATTCTTTAAATGTCTCTTTTAGTGCTCTTAAATATGGCACTTGTTGATACAGTAATTATGTACATCGAACATTTAATACAGAAATTTGCAAAAAGATCGAGGGTCAAAATGGCATCTTGGGAGTGACAGCAAATCTACCTACAATATTTAAGTTAGTAAGAATAAGATTGATAAGATATATTGATCAAATGTAAACAAGAAAGGTAAGAGAGTTTACCTAACTATAACATAGACCACTTTACCTTTTATAGAGATTTTTCGTCTTTATTTGAAAAAAGCAGCAAGCTCAACAAGGCAAGTGTCTAACATTAAGAAATGCCAATATTAAAAATGTTGCATCCTCATTATTTAAAAACATTATGAGACACATAATATAACATGATGTCCAATTGAACTAATTTTGTTTTAACAACAATGCGTTTTAGTTTGGATTTGAAAGGATAACAAAATAATCAAACTTTTGTAATTAATACATTATTCTTTTAATTTATGAGATTCACCAAATCTAGATTTTACATTATTGCATATGTTATAGCTGTGCTCATATTATATATGGGGAAAATTTGAGCACTTGAGCTCTCTCGCACATCTAATAGGGATTCAAAGATTCAAATATTGTAAGTAACTCAAAAAAAAAATTAAAAAAAAAATATATATATATATACATTGTGTAGTTATCACTACTTGAAATGTTCAACAGTAAAACGAATGGCGATTGGTGAGTGGTTTTACTTTTTGTCCCTTGTCGGAGCCAAAAGCCGTGGATGGAGGATACGCCAAATACAATGTGCGGCTGCATGGATATTTTGCCCACAGCTATGGTTTTGCGCATTGATTGCTCTGAGTGAAAGCCGCGTTTCGGTCGACACACCACCCAAGCGGCTCATCAGCCGACATCCAGCCGACACACATAAAAAAACGCCTTTGTGCGTACTTCTCACGTGCGAGAGTTTCTAGAAGATAAATTTGAGACTTATGCCTAACCGGCTAAGGCCTAGGGGACCCATTAAAGTCGTGGCTTTCCAAACTCGCACATCAGACAGAAAACTCGCATCGACCGAAGAATCAACGGTGGTGATTCTTGAAAATGACCAGTTACCATAGACAGGGTCATTTTCGTCAGTCTTTCTAGTCACTGTATGGCTGTGATGAGTCTGGCACGTGTGAGACCATCTAGAAGGGCTGTCTTTTTCTTTTTCTCTACGAAATGTAGAAGGGGACCATGCCGCTGATTTTCCTCTTCAAGACCATTGGAAGCCACAGGAACAAACGGACTTTTTCCTTTTGTCGTACCATAAGGGTTGGCACTTGCAATAAGGCTTCTAGAAGGGCTTCCTTCTAGAAACCAAAACTAAAGGCCCACATTAATCAACGAAAAGAAGGGTTTTGCCTAATTTTTTATTCAGTTTTTGTGAGAATATAAATATGATTGGATAACCTTTTGGACAGCAAGCAAGCTGATTATTTGTCGGACAGATTATTAAAAAATTAATATATGAGTGGTCCTGACCATTGCAGTGGGATTTAGATTTTTCGTAATTTATTGTTTGAATTAATAATAATTCTAACCATAAATGTGATATGAGAGAGCTTCTATTAGACAAGTAATCTGGTGGACTGCGTAAAACCTATTTTGACAAGTAAATTCAATAAGAACTTTCTAACAATTTGAACAAAGAAATTATTGACGGGTCAATATCCAATTTGTTAACTTTGAAATCAAAGAAAAAAGCATGGAAAACTTCAATTTGGCTTTCTGATGTTTAAGCTGTTTTGACATGTTTTTTAAAAATTTTATTTTCTCAAACTTTGGTATTATAAATTTTTAATGTCTATCACTTACATCCCTTCTTTTTAAATTTTTCGTTAAATTCTAACGGAGGAATTCACAAATTTCAAAAATATACTTCATTTCAAATTTTTTATTTTTATTTTTTTAAAATATAGTGACATGTTGAGAATTTTAACAGAATTTAACGGTAAATATAGACAGAAAGGATAAAGTGATAGAAATTAAAAGTCCAAGGTACCAAAATGAGAAAAAATAAAATTTAAAATATATCAAAATAACCTAAAGTTTGAAGAGTTTAACTAAAATTTTTCCAAAAAAAAGTATTACTCAATTCGTTGAAGTAGATGTAATATGAAGAATCTATCATTTATTAGAGTCATTTATTGAGTTGGGTCTGCTTCATTTATATGTCAAAACAATCAGCACAAATTCGTGTTTTTTTTTTTTTTATTAAATGGTTCAGCATAAATTCATTGATTTCCAATAAATAAGGTTTTCATCTTAAAATGGGTCGAGGAAAATTATTGGACTCAGTGTATTAAACTTAGGTCTCTCTTTAGAACATATAATATGATTAATAAAATTACACAAAAAAATAAAATAAAATAAAACATATAATTCTCACATGCATTATTAAAAATACATTAAAAAAAACTTATGTATTTTAAAGATAAATGTCAATTTTTAACTACCCAAAATTTTTTTAAAAAAATAAAACTGTCCTTTCATGTATTTTTTTTTCAAACATTTTTTTTTTATTTTTAAAACAAAAACATTAACAAATAACTTATAATATAAAATATTTAAAATGATTTTCACTTTTATATCACATCATAATTTTTTTTTAAAAAAAAAAAACTAAAAATACCCTCGAATAAAGCATTAACAACAGAAACCATATATCTTATCAATCAAAATTTTATTTTTATATTTTTTTTGAGACACTATTGTCGTTTTATCTAAAAAGAATATGGGAGTAAGACCTACCATTAGACTAACGCCCTACAATAATTAATGAAATTTATGCCATTGTTAAAAAGCCTTTTTTTCCCCAATTATATTTGACTTGCAATTTTAATTTGAGGCATTATTATGTTTAAAGTGTTTAAACTATTGATCCTCATCATGGTAATGGCTCCACTTACTTTTTGCTAATGATTTTGTCTTAAAAAAACCCTAGCCGCCTCCCTCTCCTCTCCTCTCTCTCTCAGAAAACTTAGACGCTCCCGATGTTTTGGGCGGAGGAGGGATATCGCTCCCTCCTCCACCCCTCCCCCTTCCTCCTCTCCCCTTCTCTTCTTGCCTTTCGTAGGCAGCAACCGCTCTTTTGGTGGTCTTTCCTCCTCTTTGGAAGCTGATCTCTCCACAAGCAACTTTATTGACTCCCCTTCCACCACGTGGTGGCCGGTCTCCACCTCCTCTTGATGCTCACAGGCCGGATCTACTTCTTTCGAGTTTTTAAATTTGGTTTTTCAAAACTAGATCTGTAAACTTGGAAGAATTCCACCACCTCACGTCGGCACCACCCTCCGCTCCGCCTTCAGTCGATAGATCTGCTTTGTGGATTTATATTTTTTCATTTATTTTCTGTTTTCTTTAATTTTCTTGTATTTTGTCTGTCGTCCCTGGGTCTTTGATCAAGGATGACAGAGGAGTGTGTGTCTCCTGCCCTTTAGGGTCGAGGAGAGTAGATTTGGGTGTGGGAGAATCACTCTCACGACCTGGAATAAAGGAGTGCGTTTCGGGCTAATCATGTCCCGATCTAACCTTAGATCTAGTCTGCTGAACAGATCTGCTCCTTTTTTGGAGTTGTTCTTGGGTTAGTGGTGGTTGTAGTCATAGACAGTTCTTTAATTGTTAGATGCTTTTGTCCAGTCTATGGCTGTGTAATTTCATAGCGTTTGTGCTATGTTTAATCTGCGGTTTAAGCTTCTATTGTAAGAGCTTTATGCTCCTGATTTATTATTAATGGAATTTGGCAGATTCTCACTCAAAAAAAAAAAAAAAAAAGATTTTGTCTTAAAAAGGATTATAACAACTACAAATATCTTATGGAGTGAGAGAATTTTTTATTTGTTTTTTTCCCTCTCAATTCTTATCGCCAAACTTGGAAGTATGTTCCGTTTCAAATCATGAAATGGGTGGACAAAAGTGTTAGATTTATTTAATATAAATAAATAAAATAATTATTTTGAATATTTCAAATAATTATGAATTATATTTACTTTAAAAATTTGGTGTTACAAAAGATATTAAATATTTTATTTAAGATTTTGTGGTTATAAAAGAATTAATATGATATTATAGTATCCATTAAAATTGGTTTTGGTGGTTACATTTTATGACCATTGGATCAAATAATTTTGGATCATTAGATGTGTCAAAAAATCATTATAAATATGACCCTATAGTCATATGCAAAATATACACAAGCATATAATTTTTTTATTGTTTCTTACAAATTTCTTTTGTGCAAATTCTCTATAAGGATATTTTTTATTATTCTAGAAAGTGCTATTCTAGAGTAGTATTTGGGTTTCATTGTATCCTGAAAACTATTTTGTCAAATTCCTTAGCATTAAGAAAGGGGACAAAATACGTTTTAAAAATATTGTCATTGTGATCAAACCTTGAAGTCCTAATTATTTTATTACTTATTTTTATTGCCTTCATATTTTCCTATTTTCATTATATTTTGTCTTAAAAAGAATTATAACAACTACAAATATCTTATGGAGTGAGAGAATTTTTTATTTATTTTTCCCTCTCAATTCTTATCGCCAAACTTCAAAGTATGTTCCGTTTCAAACCATGAAATGGGGAGACAAAAGTCCTTTCTCCCGGGCACCTTCGGTTGGGTTAGAAACAAAATAAATTCATTTCCAAGTAAAAGTAGGACCATCACATGGGATTTTGAGATCCACATGAAGGAATGGGACAAATGGGTTCCAAGTGTGATGTGGGGTGCAATCCAAGTTTTGGGTACATGGGTTGTCGTTATTTGGAATTTAGTCAATATCATGTGGAACCGTCGCCCTCAAGTAAAAGCCCCACCACAATAACATTATATGAAGCTGGAAAGCAAAATTGTATTCCACTTCCTAACATTCAAAGGCACACCGATTGGGATGGGTTTGGGTTTTGGAATTTTTTTAGTGGTAGATTCTGATTTTTGATTGATGTTTTTGTCCTTCTTATTCGCTCGCATTTTTGTTGGTTTGTGTTCATCATATTTCCTACTCAATTAAGATCGAGATTTAGCCTACCTTTTTGACCGACTACTTAAAAGTTAATTAGATATGTATGCTCGTAATATCTTATTAATGAAGTGTTAGATATTAATTAAATAATTAAATATATAATTTTTTTTAGTTTATAATTTTAAAATAAGTGATAATCTAACATAATATCAGAGCAAAAATTATTATTAATTCAAACCTTGTCTTTGTCGGATTTTAGTTTGATCAAGGCCGTTGTTCGTTTCTAACTTTCTATCAAGCCTTGGTGGGGACTATTGGGCCACCTCATCATGGTACAAACTTGATTAATAAACTATATCAATATCAGATTTCTGTAGAACAAGTGTTGCTTATGCATGAAGATTAGCTATCTAAGTTGTTTTTCAGTCACATCATTTCATCAGATGTTTTTTTTTGTTCAATTTTTTTTAACAGGAGTAATATGAAATTTCCAATATACTTCTTAGGAATGATTTAAAAATGGTAAAACAAAATAAAAGAAATTGAGGAGAGTGAAAGGGTTGTTTAACCACCTCCAAACCCATTGAAGGGGTGGTCAAATCACCCTAATCCTACGTAAGGAGGTGAGGGAGTGATTGGACCACTTCTAAACTCTACTCAAATGATAGTTAGACATATTCAAAAATAAGGACGTAGTCAGACCACCTTCAAAAGTCTCTCAATGCTATTGTCTCTTTTCTTTGCATTTTTGTAAGAATCGTTTAGGGATATAATTAAAATTTTACATTATTTCTGTTCAAAATTTGACAAAAAAATCCTACAAAAAGACTAATTGAAACATGACTCGAACCTAAGATCCTTATTGAAAATTTTAAAAATTAAGGAATTTAATTGAAAGCGGATTAAAACTCGGGATTATAAAATTTTTAAAAAATTATTAAAGATCTTCGGTTGTTTTTTTAAGAACCTAAGCCAAATCCATTCTCTTCTCATTCACATGGCTTCAATAGTAATTTTTGGGCTCATTATTTATTATTGAATTATTTTAGAGTAGTAATTAAGTAAAAAGCCCAACAAAGTTTATATTTGATTTAAAATAAAGAGAATCTTGTCTTTTAGCGAGTAGGGAACACAAGTATGGGCCATAATGGTGGACATGCTTTTCGTTACCGACTAGAAAAGGATGTTAAAAAGGTAAATTCTCTTTAAACAAATAATTTATGATCATGTTTCTCAAGCTTTCACCATTAATCTCGGAGGAAGTGGCGCCCCTGTAAAATACCATACTTCCCCAATTCACACCCCTTTTTCAAACCGTGGGGAACACGTTTCAAACAAGAAAAAGAAGAAACCTAAATTCTCTTTGCCGCGAAAAATGAGTATCAGGAAAGGAACGAAAATCTTATCAAGTGTGTCGTACTCTCTTTAAGGTATTTTATTAAATAAATTATTTATTTTGAGTGCTTCAAATAATTATGAATGATTTTTTCAATCCAAAGTAGTTTTTAAGTGCATTGATGTGTATAGATGAAAAAAAGTTTGTCTCACATTGGCTATAAATTGTGAAGTAAACCACCTTTATAATCTATTCTCCTCCCTTTAACTATAATTTGAGTGATAAAGAAAAAGACTATTTAGAATGAGAGCCTCTTCTATTTGGTCTTTATGTAAAAATGAGGTTTTGCAGACTTCAATCAAAATATGACACATCAGCTAAAAGTATTAAATATA
>FXXK01001356.1:8915-25559 GCA_900184695.1 Betula pendula
AGATAACGAACAAAGTTAACAGGCAATCCAAATTTCAGAGGGACCAAAACGAATAACAACAACCGTGCGCCATACCTCGATTTGGTGGCGAAGGCCAAGGACAGGATCTTCTTGGGAACCAACTGCCTCCCACCATGCGAGACCGCCTCCGGAAGTCACTTCTTCAACTCCGGGGCCCGGAACCTCGAGCTCACTTTGGACCTTTGAATGGTCTCGGACCTCAGGAGCGGTGACCTCCGCACTCAAACTAACGCCGGCAGTAATGGGTTCGATACCTTCCTATTGGGGAACTCGCAAATCCGAAAGTTCGGGCTCATTTCGAACCTCTAGGGGGTCCCAAACCTCGAGGGGGACCGCTTCCATCGCCAACGTAGTACCCATTATGATAGGTTCGTTTTCCCCTTGATCAGCCGCCGCCATTACACCCTTAATCTCAGAAACAGAGGTCGGTTTGGTCGTAATAGCCTCTGCCTCGAACCCCTCCGAGGCCGCCGCGGGACAGACCCCATCTCTCCGGTAGCCATCTCCATGGCTGACATTTGGGGGGGGATAGACGGCAGAGCCGCACTCTCCCCGTCACCTCCAATAGAGGGAACAGCCTTGGTTGAAGGCCCCGAACCCTCATCTACGAAGAGGACGTTGACGCTTCGAGCTTTCTTCATCGGCAGGTACATCTTGATAAACTCCGCATACTTGTGACTTTCCGCTCCCCCCTCTTTGGGGAACGAGGAAGGGTCCGCCTCCTCAGAAGGCTCTGCAACTTTTCTTTTAAGAACACGAGTCCTCGCCATAAGAGGAACATCGTCCTCATCATCATCCGGGCTGTAGTCAAGAATGATTGGACCTTCTACGAGCTAGGGGGTGTCCCCTCTCGGTGAATCTTCCTCAACAGACAGAGAAAGAGAGATTGATCCTTCGTCGGAAGAGGCGGAGGGTTCGGCCTCCTTAATTGGGGCAAGGCTCGGCCCTTTAGACCTCGTTCGCCTGGTCGAACCTTCTGCCTTCCCTTCCTTCTTTGAAGGGAAAAGCGTATCTGGAATATGGGCCATTCCGCCTCACCTATGCACAGAAAAGCCTAGGTATTTCTGCAAATTGGCGGGACAGAGCAGAAATCCCAAGTTCGATTCCTCTCCCTCCGCTTCCATACTCACTGTAGACCAAGTGTAATACCCCAGGATTTAATTAGGTCGACTAAGAACACTTCAGGAAAAAAATTGTGATAGGATGGGTCAAATATATTTGGAAGAATATATTTGATGTTAATTATATGTTCTTAGTTTAATTGGGTAGTGATTAATTTATAATACGCTTTAAGAAAAAATAATTTTTTGAAGTGTTAAAATGAAATCAAAGGTTATAGAATAAATGTATTAACTAACACATATTTATACATATATATTAAGCCTCTAGCATTCACGTGAATGCTAGAGCAAGCCAACAAATATATATACACGTTGAAATGAAGTGCTGTCCAAGACAGCATGTGGAATAAAAAGAGAAAAAGAAATGATGGAGCTGGTCATTCACGTCCAGCAGCAAAAAAAAAGAAAACAAAAAAAANAAAAAAAAAAAAAAAAGAGAAGAAGAGGGGGTAACGTCCACGTGAAAAGAAAAGAGGAAAAAAAAACCTGATGTGGGTAGCTTCATGAGTAAATTTCATGTGGAGTGTGTGCTGTCAATATGTGGAAGTGCATGAGATTAATGTGGACTGCTATGAGGGTGAGTGAGAGGTGCTGTCCAAATTCTAGGAGGGGAAGACTTACATGAGGGCAGCTGTATCCGTGAGTGGAGTGTGTGCTGTCAAAAAAAAATCAGAGAAGTGGAGTGTGTGCTGTATCATTAAGGGCAGAGAGTTGTGCACGTGGAATGGTGAACTACATGCAGGGTAAAAACGTGTAACTTCTATGTGTGTGCAGTAAAAACATTATGGGAACCAGAATCTCTCTGCCTTCATTTCACGGTTGCTGTCCATACTAGGCTGTTTTGCTCACCAAAAGAAAACAAATTAGGAAGCCAAGAAAAATCTGCTGCCTTCCTTTCACTGACTGTGCTGTCCGTATGCAGTGTTCTTTTGGCCACAAAAAAAAATAGAACTTCCAGCCTATGCCGTGCAGCCTTAGTGTTAGTTAGAAGGAGGTGTAAAAAGAGCTCTTGTCCTCATAGTTGGTGCTCATATTTGGGAGTGCTAGGTATATCTCTTATCCCTAGCTTATGTCAATTTTAATTGCTAAAATTTAATTTATGTAGTGATATTGCCATGTGAGATTAGAATATTTTAGATATGCCGTTATAATGCCCGAGTAGCATTATAATGTTTTAGGTATATGTCATTGCACTAAACTTTTAGACATAGTTTAAGGAAAATAAACAAGTGGTCTAGATATTGGTTTTAAAGATAATTTTAGACTAATACATTGTCATGCATGGATGTGATTAATTGCAGTGAATTTTATAAACGACAAGAGAAATTTTAAGTGGACTACGTGAGGTAAGTACATTACTTACTGAGCAAAAAGATACTATGTTTTTGATAAATGTTATATTGCATGAGCCTGAATATTTTATGAATAACATGATTATATGTTTTGAGTATTTTTACATGTGTTGAATAAATTGTGAATTGAAAGAAGATGATTATGACAACAAAAGCATGATTTTTTAGATGACATGTTATTGCATACTGTTGAGTAATGAAAATGTGATATGATAAGATTGAGAAAAATTGAAGGTGTTCTTATGTTAACTGTGGAAGCTAAAAGAGTTCCCAGTTAAATAAGAAACTGGAAATTATGTGAATAAAATGTTGTCGAGGAGCCAGTGTGTGTCCTGTCGAGGAGCCAAAAGGCGTCCTGACGAGGAACCACTGTGCGTCCTGTCGAGGAGCCAGTGCGCGTCCTAAAAGAGGTAAACGAAGGGTTCAAGTCCCTTAGAAAGCCGGAGGAGTGAAGACTCCTAGAGGAAATGAGTGGAGATTGCATTGCATATAATGAATGATGTGTTTTATATGTTTTGCAATTATTGATTTATTTCATCTCTTTATAATTATATACATATGCTGGTTATGAGATGCAAGTAACCTGTATGTAGATATAAGTATAAAGCTATACATATATATTGATTTATTTCAACTCTTTATAATTATATACATATGCTGGTTATGAGATGCAAGTAACCTGTGTATAGATATAAGTATAAAGCTATACATATATGATTTTGTCAAGATGTGATAAGTGGATTTTATTGTGTATTATCAAACGAATTCTACAGTGCTTATCTTATCAACTACGATTTTTATGGAATGATTATTTTGGAAAGACTCAAGGTAGCTGTTAATATAATCACGATGTAGATGATTTTTTAGAAAAAGATGGCTCATTTTATAAATTTCAGTAATTTCTATACTTGCTGAGTTCGTGGACTCACCAATCCACCTCTGTAATTGTGGGATCACAATTACTCAGATGTCAATGCAGATGAAGAAGATAGTGAAGAGGACCCTTATGCTTGTCTTGGATATTATGGATGAGGCAACCTATTACCTCAGTCATGTTGTGAAATACTTTGTGAATAGCAGCTTTTTGGAGATGTGTCTATAGCTAGTGTGCATGAAGGACTCTTGATGTATAGTTGTTGATGGTGTGCCATCTGTGGCACTTTTGATATTTTGTCAAGTAAGATAANGTCCCACAAAATGGGAGGAAGCTCCCACCCCAAGCCAGAGACAAAGAAGAAAGATGTCTCGAAACGGGGGTTGCTTTGCCATGTAGTCGGAGAGGAAAAGAACTTCCTATCCCGACCCTACAAAGTCCAAGTATGGCCGTACTTGACCAGACCGAATAGGTTCAGAAACTCCGGGGCGGTCAATTGTTGGCCATTCCCTAGGACCATTGGCCATGCTACGCAGCAGGCCACCACATACCGCCATGCGCCGGCCTTGAGCTTCGTGGGGGCCATCTCCAAGATATGCAATATTTCGCGAGCCACCTGGGAAAAGGGAAGCTGAAGCCCAGCCATAAGAGCTTTCTCAAAAACACACACTTCGTGCTCCAAAGTATTCCCGAAAATATTCTCATTGGGCCCTGGAATCCGAATTCTCACTCCGTCGGGAATCTCATAAGTTTTTCTCAACCTTTCAGCGTCCTTCGGCTCCCAGATGGTCCGCCAAGTTTCGGGGGCCGCCAAAGCATCCAACCTTGAAGGTTTCGAGGCCTCGAGGACCTTGACGATTTTGAAGATTTCTTAGGCATTGTGTCAAACAGGAGAATGCTGAGTTGAAAGCGAAAGGCGGGGAGGGTTAGCTGTTGTAAAAAACCTTTGAGGAGTTAACTGTGACGGCTAGGGATCCTTCGCGGAGAAGATAAGAAGGAATCTTCCTCAAAGCATACCTACACGCGTCAAAACTGGATACCTCCGAGAAAAGATGTGGGCGAAATCTAAACACGTGTAGCGGCGTTAATGGCCACACGCTACCCGTGTCCCCACAAACGACAGTTCGTTCCCGAAATGTAATAAAATCTTCCCGCCATTTTTAGCACACGGTGCGAGAAATTTTAGGGGATAATTGTTGGGGGTTGGGCCTAAACAACCATGTCGGCCCATATCCCCTTTTCTTGGGAACGGCCCATAGATAAGGGGACCAAACCTGTACATATATATTCGCCAATCTTCATCTCAAGGGTCGGTTAGCGCACCGAGGTTTCCCCCATCTCTCAAGGTTCGGCTCCCGGATAAAGGATGTAATGATTCTTGATGGAAAGAGGACAAGACCCATTATGGCTAGCATTTAAGGCAGCCGGCCTTGGTTGCTGCTCCCGCATGTTTTCGAGGTCTACCTGCCTCTCGGGACGTGATTGACATGACAAGCAGACAAAGGATCGGATAACGTGGGCCAGTACTTACGCGACACATGGAGGGGTCATTAATGGATCTCATGGGCATAGAAGACAATAAGAAACTTAGGGTCCCACCATAGAGGTTCATTAAATGAGCCTCGGGGGGTCCGCCATTATATAAGAAGCGGGATAAGGTTCGATGCAAGGTATGTAACAAAAAACCCTAAAAATACTCTGAGTTTTCTGAGAGGAATTCCCTAAAGAAAATTACTGACTTAGGCATCGGAGCTATTCCCCGCCGGCAACCCCCGGCAAGCTCTTGTGTCTAACGTTTTCTGTGTTCTCAGGTCCACGTGCAGCCGGAGTTGGAAACTGTCTCAACAGTATTTATAGGGAACTAGAGTGTTAAACCGATTTCCGACGTAAAATCCATTTTTGGAAATGATCGAACGTTTGATATAAAATATCAAATGTTTGATGTAACGCCTTGACAAAATCATTTAATTTGTAAATGACTTAGCAGTACACCTCATAATCTTAACCCCTCCAGGGTTAAAACTCAGGGATCATACACTCTCATTAAGAGAAAATGAGAGTTTACAACGGAAGACTTGTCTCTTATAAATGATAGAGATAGCAACTAATACCCACAATAAAATAATACCATAATAACACAATAAAAACATAACCATAATATTATAGATAATCATAAGTTCTGATGTTTCCAAAAATTAAGGTCAAAAGACAAGTCATCAAAGTAACATAAGGATTACATCTTAAAATACTAACATATCATCCATACAAAATTAGTTGGGTTCCAACTCGAGATACATCTCATAAATCATGTAAATCATATCACTACAATGATCCCCTTCACTAAACCATATACGAGCTAACCACACTAGCTCCAGATGATCAAAGATCACCCAAAGGACATCCTCTAGACGAACCAAGTGCATCTCATAAACAGCCATCTTCAGTATTAACTAACAAATCGCATAAGAGTATAGGTAGAAAAGATACAAGAGTAAGTCCACGACTTAGTGAGTAATAATGCACATGTTATACACATTATCATTTGTGAACTCAGTTGATAAATACAAGCATTGTTATTCTTAATTTATAGCATAAAACATGTCATGATACAATATATTTATAATACATGATGTAAACAGGAACATGTAATATGTTAACAATATAGTCTATTTGAGACATTACCCCCGCTTAATAGGATTAGGGCGTCCAATAGGACATCTGGTACAACTCCGGTACTACGGACATTATACGAACGTACCGTCTTATACTAGCAGTTCGATCGAGTCCGACCTCAGGTGGTGCACACTGACTAGTTAAGCCGTAATTGGTGACCCACTCAATGAATGGTGCGTTGTCACAAACTAAACCGTTAGATCCAAGGCCCTTTTCATAAAATAATGCTATTTGACCATAAAATCAACCCGTAATAATGGTAAACCCATGACCATTATTCCATTGCGAGACGGTGTAACCATGTCATATGATGCATATTAATCTATGTGTCTTTTATATGAATGTTTTTCACAACTCATCATTTCATTATCTTTTGTTAATCATAATCATTTTTACAAAATGAAGTTCACAGTTGAGAATAAATAAGCATTTCATGAAAGTTGTAAACATGCTAGTTTTGTATATCAAAATAGTCATGTTATGCATAAAAGTGTAACAATAACAAGTATTCATGTGAGTTTTTACTCATTTGTGTTGTGTGGATCAACCAAATATTCCTCCACGCAGTCTCCAACCTCTATATTTGAGAAATGATCTTACCATTAGTCTTATGTCTTGAGTTAAACAAGTCTTAAGCTTCTAATACCTCAAAAGGTCATTCTAACTGAGCATCGAACGTTTGACCAGGAGGGTCGAACGTTCCATACTCGCATATTGAATGCTTGATGAGGAACATCAAACATTTGATGAAGAACATCGAACATTTGATGAAGTCCAGAAACTCATTCTGAACCATATCTCGGTCCCTTTTGGTTTCTAACTCCTCATAAAGTCTCCTAAACATCTAACCAGAGAAAATAAAGGGTCTTATACTCCAAAACAGGGTTTGAGGTATCAAACTCCTAAACCACCTCAAAACATCCAAAACCTATATAAACTAACTAAAACTCCAAAATGATCAATCTTAAACTAAACAACATAGAAATTAAGACATAACAACAACTAAACAAGATAACAACAAGTAAAAAATAACAAGGAAGCGAATTAAGGAATGATTGATACCTCTTCAAGCCAAAACACCTTCCTTCTCCTTCAAACACTCTCCCTGTAACGACCCAGGGAAAAGCGCTAGCCACATCTGCGCTATAACCCCAAAAAACTAGTCAATTTTGGAGTTTCCCTAGAATCACTTATAAAACCCAGTTTCACCTAGTAATTAGGCGATGTGGGACTCAACACTCATGACTCTCTTTATAAATCACCTACTCTATGTGGGTTATTTCTCATCTTCCCAATATGGGACCAGGGTGTTACACTCCCTCACACATATACAAGTATCTGATGATCCAAACTAAACAGTGCAGAAGGGGGGTAGGGTTAGTATTTATAGAGTTGGAACGTCTGGTTAAGGACTGATGGATTTTTGGATGTATCGAACGTTCTATGTACGACATCGAATGTTTGATGTACTATTATCTAATGGTCCTAAGATTTTCACTGAACGTCTGATAAAAGCATTGAACGTTTCATAAAAACATCCAACGTTTGATACTATCTGACATGCACATTAATCGAAAGTTTTCACGCAATCAATGCATCAAGACATGTATTGAACGTTTGATCCTCAACATTGAACGTTCTATGGGCACACTGAATGTTTCATAGAATCCTTCAAATGTTCCATAGCATCCAAAGCTAAAAAATAAACCCTAAAACTTGATAAATCCTTGGAGCATTACATTTGATCTATTTATATCAGAGAACTAGGGTTTCTCTTCAAACGTTTGGTAAAAGTATCGAACGTCTGATAAAAGCACATCGAATATTCCATAAAAGCATCAAGCGTTTGATGATCACATTTTTTGATTAAAACGTTATTTAAATGATTAACAAAAATTGAAAAAGTACTTAAATAAATCTTTTTGTCAAATATGTATAAAATTTAGCTTTTAATTATTTTGGGGCATTATACCAGGGATGGCGCGCCACCATCCCCAGCCACCTCAGGGGGTGGCTACTGCCAGCCATCAACAAAGGGTAGCCACCCCTTTCCTTTTTTTTTTTTTTTTTTTTTCTATTTTTTTAATTTATTATTTTTTATAGTTTTATATATTTATATATTTAATTTTTTTTATTAAAAATGACACGTGTCGTCATATTATTGGTGTTGATGTGGCACCTAACGAAATCCATTAATTATTTTAACAGAATTTTACTCTAGGGACTAAATTATTTTTTTTGCCTACCACATGAACATCTAAATTCATTTTTATACAATATTGAGTAATTTGTAATTTAGGCCAGCCACATAGATTGATTTTATAATTATCCCTACTTTTTATTTGTAGAATTTCCTCTATCATGATCTTGTCTATTTGGTAATTCTCAAATGTAATATGTCATAGAATAATGTATATTATTCAGTTTTAGGATATCATTATCTCTAATTAATCTCTTTCTATCACTAGATTTCTAAATTTATATCAATATTTTTTTTTCATTTCATAAATATTTTTAAAAATTAATATCGGATATTTTATCAAGATCTACACTTTCACTACTTATCTTATATTTTTCTAATTCTCTTTTGCGTTCTTCATTAGAAATTGTTGTATTACACATTTGAGTGAAATTAAGAATAGGGCAAAGTACCTTTTACTCCCCTGAAGTATCCACCTATTAGCACTTTAGCCCTCAATGTTTAAAAAGTGACATTCGACCCCTTGAAGTATCCATACGTCGACAAACAATACCCTTCGTCCATTTTTTCTGTTATTCTAAACGGAAGTCAAGTCACGTATAAGGCACATGACTTTTTTTTGTCTAAATGTTCGAAAATGCCCTTAGAGGCTGAAAATCAATTTTTCTTTTCTTTTTCTTTTCTTTTTTTTTAAAAAAAAAAGAAATTCAAGGTGGCTGCCCGTTGGCAGCCACCCATTTGAGGTGGAGGGGTGGCCTGCGACCCACCCCTAGAGGCTGCTGGGGTTGGCTCGCCGCCACCCCTAGCCCATGGGGGGCCGCGCGCCACCCCGGCCACCTATGGGGTGGCCCGCGGGCCACCCCAGAGTTGGGGGTGGCGTTCGAGCCATCCCTAGTGGTGCCGTGTGCCACCCAGATCTGATCTGGGGTGACGCGCAGCCACTCCTAGATAGATCAAGGGTGGCTGCGCGCCACCCCTAAATCAGATCTAAGGGTGGCGTGCGGCCACCCGGGCTGCCACAGAGGTGGCCGCGTAACTTAGGGTGGCCCGAACGCCACTCCCAAACCTGGGGTGCCGCACGCCACCTTGGTTGCCACAGAGGTGGCCGCGTTTTATGTGGCCACCACTGGGGGTGGCTCGAACGCCACCCCCAGCCCTGGGGTGGCCCGCGAACCACCCAAAGGTGGCCGGGGATGGCAGCGAGCCACCCCAGCCACCTTTGGGGTGGCTCGCAGGCCATCCCTCCCCCTAAGGGGTGGCTGCCAACCCGTTCCTCCTTTTTTTTAAAAATAATAATAATTTTGAATTTTGTATTTATATACTTAATATATTTATATATTTTTTTAATTAGATTGCCATGTACACATCTCATTGGTCTTGATGTAGCGCTTAACAGAATCTGTTAAAAATTTAACAGAGTTTGATTTCAGAGACTAAATTATTTTTTTGGCATACCACAGAGACTTCTGAATTCATTTTGATACCACAGGGAATAATTTGTAATTTAAGCTAATTACATGGACTAATTTTACATTTTGCTATTTTTTTATACCATAAGGAGTGATTTTGTAATTTAAGCAAACCACATAGACTGCTTTTGTATTTTGTATTTTATATTTTTTGATTTTTTGATTTTTTTACTTTTGTTTTTTGTGACACTTTACCTCCCGAGGGAATTTTTGAACATTTCGGTATAAAAAAGTCACGTGTCAGGCACGTGACTTAACTTCCGTCTAAAATTACAGAAAAAATGGACGGAGAGTATTGTTTGCCGACGTGGGATACTTCAAGGGAGTCGAATGTTACTTTTTAAACATTGGGAGCTAAAGTACAAATTGATGGATACTTCAAGAAGTAAAAAGTACTTTGCCCTTAAAAATATGATTATCAAAACTATGTTATTTAATTATTTTAATATTGTCTTCTAATTCTGTTACAAAGATTTGTTGTTCAATTATTATTTTTTCATTGAAGTAGTCACGCGACGCACGCGTCACCACTTTTTCATCTATTTTAACAGTTCTTAGAAATAGAGTTGCCTTTTTTTAATAGGGTTGTAATATGAGGTACTCAAATGCCACTCTTTAAAGTTTAGTGATGTAAGTGAAAAAGTAGTTGTAGTTGAGAGGACCAAAGTGCATTTTCCCTTCTTCAATTTTTTTGAAGTGAATAATATTTCTAAAACCGTGTGTTATGCTGCTTCGACATCAGCATTGACGCTCTTTAGTTTAACCAACCATACGGATACCTACACTGCAGTTTGAAGAATATTGAAGTTTCACAATCTTTTTTAATATACAAATGATAAATTACACTTTATCCCTCAAACTTACACTTAGACGTCTAAACTACGACTAACAACTCGGGCCTATAAACTACAAAAACATCGAGTTATACTTGAGTCAGATTTTGCCATTGGTTTGGATGAAAATTTTAACATGCGCCAATCACATGCACATAAACTGTTTGTCTTGTCAAAAATACTCTAGTTAAAAGGATACAAATTATAAACTATCCCTCTCTTACTGGTTGGGGTGGGAGTGACTACAGCCACCATAGAAAAAGATATCTTGGGGTGGTCGTGCAACACCCTAGGTGAAAACAAAGGGTGGCCTCATGCAACCACCCCAAGAGAAAAACAAGAGGTGGCCAAGAGAAGATTGGGGTTGTTTCATGGCCATCCTCAAGAGAAGAACGGGTGGCTTCCTCCACTGCTTGTCCACCATCACCCCCTTCCTCTCCTCCGGAATTCAATGACATTGCATTCATTGCCATCACGTTCATTCCCAATCCCCCTAGCATAGCTTAGCAGCACCTTGAATAGCAGTGACAAGAAACTCGTTGCCGTCTTTAATCACACTCCCCAAATTATTAGTATTAGTATTCTCATTGCTGTTAGTTTTATTATCTACTTGCAACAAAATTTGCTTCTCTTCATTGTGAGTCGCTGATCGAGGCTGCTTGTGCGACCTTGGCATCGAATGAAGCTTCTTCTTGCCTATTTCATTAGTAAAGTTAGGGTTTTTGAGGATGGGTCTTCATTGCAGAAGATGGAATCGTCAACAGCGAGTGGGTTGGTGGCGTGGTCAGCATTGCTCCAGATCTTCCGGTAGATTTTGAAGGTTGTTTGGTTGTGGGGGCTCTTGAAGGAGAACTCCTTGCTGGCGGTGATCTTGTTGAGTGGCCGTATTCTCCTGGAGCACCGTCTTCTCTTTGCGGCCACCCTCTCTTTTTCTCTTGGGAGGCGTAGACACCCCAAGAGATGGGGTGCAACCATCCCTTGCCTTCTCTAGGGCAGGCCCCACAGCCACCCCCCTCTTTTTTTGCGGTGGTCATGTGGCCCCCTTTATTCTATTTCTAGGGTAGCTAAAATCACTCCCACCCAAGCCACTATAAGGGGATAATTTTGTAACTTTTCTCTCTTACTGGAATATTCTTAGATGAATGAACGATTCATGCGCACGTGATTGACACAGGTTAAAATGTCCATCCAATCTAACAGTTAAATCTGACTCAAGGTGTAACTCCAAATATTTTAGTAATCTATAAGTCCTAGCTGCTGTAAGTCGTAGTTTAGAAATGGAAGTACAGATGAGATGTGAATTTGTGGGGGTAAATTGGCCATCTCTTAAAATGGACAGACAATTTACCAAGCAGTCTCAGTTGCTTACTCTCTAGCACCGCACTACAACTTCTGGAAATTCTTGGCAGAAAGGTTGACTATTATAAATTTCAATCGTATCTCTCACCCAGTGATGTGCCAGCAAAATGCATGTTAACAATGCTCATCCACATTTGCACAAACAAATTCTAACAATGTTCATTTGGATATTTTCTCCCAATGGAAAAGTAAACAAAATAATGCAATAGTAAAACAGCCCGATGAGTTGAACCACTTGTTCATGCTGAGGAGGTAATGATATATTTATCTCAAATCTGTGTTATATTGAACATATGTACATCTAAAAATACGCTCTTACATGCATACATACATAAAACGGGATAAAGCAGATCAAAGGTAAAAAGGTAAATGAAGAATACATAAAACAAACAAAAACATGTGCTTTTTTCAGAGGGGGGGAAATTTCTAGCAAAGGAAAGGGAAATTTCTAGTCTGATTGGTTCAAGGCCTTATCATTATGTGCTTTGGCTTCCTTGATAGACTTCAAGGCTTCTTCTAGTGATCTTTGAATGGTTTTAGTCCTCTTAGTGGACTCCATGCCTTTTATCAGATTCCTTAATTGAATCCACGGCTTCAACTTTCTTAATTGAATTTATCGCTTCTTCGAATGATTTCTGAATGCAAAATCAACGTTTCCCATAAGAATCTTGAAAAGTAGTTTAACTACTTAAAATCCTAGGTGCAAATTTTAAACATGCTAAAGAACTTCATTAAAAAAAAAAAAAAGACCCAATAGAAATAGAAATATAAAACAAGAGTAATGCAATAGGAGTATGGTGAGAATTGAATATTTAGAATTACTCATAAAACAACACAACCAAAAAGGAAAAAAAAAAAAAGCTAAAAAGAAACCCAACAAGTAGTAGCCTATTATCAGATGGAACCTATAATGGAACCAATGCAATTCTGGAGCCTGCATAGTACTTATACTATTGTTGTAGGTCTCTTTGGTCTCGAAGTTACACCTTCTATTCTGCATCACACTATCATGTCGATTCCATATAAAGAAAGGTGAATATATGGTACTTTTGATGTTTTTGACATAATTGCTACTATTCAACCAAGGCATTCTATAAATATCTGCCAACAAAACTGACAGAAACATCAATTAGCAGACACAAAAAACAATGCAGGCATGTGCCTCTATCAAATATCTTACTAGGGAAGTTGAAAAATCTTCCTTGCGAGTGAAAAATTATATAAGTCGAATAAAAGAACAGAGAATCAGAAAAAGGACATCTCTAACTGTATCAAAACAAAATTATATATGGAGAAGTGATGGGAACCAAGGTGGGCCTACTTTTAAAGATCCTTTGCAAATTTCAGATGGGCTAATTACAAGCCTAAGAGCCAAGAAGATCAGGAAAGCAATGCAAGGATTAGTGCAATCCACTTGGTATGAAGCTAGCAAGAACCCAACACTCAAGATGGGCTTGAAAGAAAGAGAACCAGTCTTCTACTTGATCCAAGCTGTGGAAGACTTGACTTAAAAATATGGCCTATTATTATTAAAGGCTTTATTTATTTGTTTAGAATAAATGGGCTTGAGGATGTTTGCCCATATATTTCTTATTTTTATAATTAGGGTTTCAAAAGAACTTTAATTGTTCCACTTTGAGGGTATTTTGGAAAGGGCCTTATTTTGCCTAGGTTATTTTGTAGGAGTATTTAAACATCTCATAGCCACCACTAAAAGCAGACAGACATTATTTTGAATTTTAATTGTGAGTTGAGTTTACCCTCTTGTTCTTGATTGAACTTTTGAACTTATCAAAGGTAAATCACAACCTTTGTGGCATTCTTCCTCGTAATTTGGGTTCTTGAGACGGATTTCAACGGGCTAGATTTTAATATAATCTAGGTTCTTGAAACGTGTTTTCAACGGGTCCTAAATTCTCCATCCATAGACTGAGTTTGGCTTTCTTGGATGAGTTTTCAAATTGATTGTGGGTTCAACGGATTTTTCTTCCTGCGGGTTCATATCATTTGGTATCAGAGCTCAGTTTCCAATCAGGTCTGATTCTATCTTTTTTTTTTTTTCCCTATTCTATTTGATCTAGTTCTCTTGTTCTAGGGTACAAAAAAAAAAAAAAAAGGGTTGTTGGAAAATTCATTTTCTTCTAAGGTTTTTGGCTGCCGTATCACTTATTCTTCTTGGGTTTTGAGTTCTTTGTTAGGGCTTTATTAATTACAATTTTCTTTTGATTGTGATCAAATTATTGAAAAAAAAAAAAAAAAAAAATTCGTCCAAAAAAAAAAAAAAAAAAAAAAGAGAAAAGTATAAGAAAATCTGAAAAAAAATTTCTTGAGCCTTAACATCAAAAGGGCTGTGCATTCTTTCATTATGTTTGTATACTTGTGTTATAGTTACTCTTCCATTCGTATAATTTTCATGATTCTTGTGTCGTTTCATTCTTTCCGTGTTTCTCTGTTCTTGTTTCTTGAACCCTAATTGCTAGTTGGATTAAACAAAGGTTACTTTGTCTTGATTGAGTTCAATTAGTTCTGAAAAGAACTTTGCGTGGGAAAACTCTTGAGGTAAAAGGCAAGAGAGTGTGAGATTATTATCGAAAAAAAAAGCCTATTTAGAGTGAAACACGAGTGGAGTGCCATCATTTGAGTGTAAACACGTAAGGAAGCGTGCATCTATTCTTTTTCCGCTAACAATATTTTTTGCAGCACATTACAATGTCTCGCCGTAGTGGCTCATCACCGGAAGGGGTGGCCGATAACCCATTCTTTGTGTTACAAGCCATGCAACAACAATTTGAGCGATTGAACTTGGTGATGGGGGAAGTGAGGGATAGGATGGATCAACAAGGAGCAGCAATTAGAAATTTGCAAGGTGGGAGAAATAGGAGGCGACGTGAGCCTAGGGTTGAAAATGCATATGAGAATGAAGGAGATAATGAGGATGAGGAAGACCTAACATCTGAAATTGAGTCGGGCAGACATAGAGGAGTTAGGCATGAAAGAAGATTTGAGAGGAACCTAGGGGGTCGAGATGGTGTTGATAGAGACTTGGGGCGCATCAAAATGAAAATACTATCTTTTCAAGGTAGAACTGACCCAGAGATTTACCTAGAGTGGGAGAAAAAAATAGAGTTGGTATTTGATTGTCATAATTACTCTGAGGAGAAGAAAGTGAAGTTGGTGGTAATTGAGTTCACTGATTATGCTCTTATTTGATGGGATCAATTAGTGACCAATAGGAGGATGAATTATGAGAGGCCTGTTGAGACATGGGGAGAGTTGAAAGCTCTCATGAGGCGGAGATTTGTACCTAGCCACTACTATAGGGACCTTTACCAAAAGCTCCAACATCTTACACAGGGGTCTAGTAGTGTGGAGGATTACCATAAGGAGATGGAGATAGCGATGATTCGGGCTAATGTAGAGGAGGACCGGGAGGCCACAATGGCTAGATTTTTGAGTGGTTTGAATAGAGATATAGCCAATGTAGTTGAATTGCAGCATTATGTGGAGATAGAGGACATGGTGCACATGGCTACGAAGGTGGAGAGGCAATTAAAGAGAAAAGGGACAACAAGGTACACTTTGGTTTCTAGTATTACTTGGAAATCAAAGTGGGATAGGAATGATCCAGCTGAAGCAAAGAGGAAAACCAAACCACCTAAGAGCAAAGATGAGGGACCTAGCAGCAGACCCAAGGTAGAATCTCAACCTTCAAGAAATAGAGATATTAAATGCTTTAAGTGTTTGGGTTTAGGGCACATCACTTCTCAATGTCCAAATAGGCGAGCGATGATTTTGCGTGACAATGGGGAGGTGATGACTGAGAGTGAAGGTTATAGTGATGGGGTCCCCGAGTTGGTTGATGATAGTGATGATGATGGAGTGGTATACGCCGTGACTGGTGAGTCTCTTGTTGCCAGGCGTGCTCTCAATACACACATTAAGGTGGATGATGCAGCGCAACAAAGAGAGAACATTTTTTATACTAGATGCCACATCAACAGCAAGGTATGTAGTATGATCATTGATGGGGAAAGTTGTACTAATGTGGCTAGCACTACTTTGGTTGAGAAATTGAATTTACCTACCTTAAAACACTCTCGACCATACAAATTGCAGTGGTTGAATGATTGTGGAGAGGTTAGGGTAGATAGACAAGTGTTAGTTACTTTTTCAATTGGAAAGTATCAAGATGAAGTACTTTGTGATGTTGTGCCTATGCATGCTGGCCATATTTTGTTGGGGAGGCCGTGGCAGTATGATAGGAGGGTGACACATGATGGGTTCAAGAACATGTACAGCTTTGTAAAGGAGGGCAAAACAATCAAGCTTGCTCCTTTAACTCCAAGCCAGGTCTATGAGGATCAACTGAAACTAAAAAGTGAGGTTGCTCAAAAAAGAAAGAGTGAAAATGAGAGTGATCATAAAAGAAAGAGTGAAAATGAGAGTGATCAAAAAAGCAAGAGTGAAAAAGAGATTGAGCAAAAAAGAAAGAGTGAGAGTGAAAATGAGCAAAAAAGAAAGAGTGAAAAAGAAAGTAGAGAGGTGGTTGAGAGCAAAGAAAAAAGAGTGGAGTCACGAGAGAAAAAAGAAAGAGAGTCTGCAGAGAGAAAAGGAAAGACAAAAGTGAGTTTCTATGCAAGAGAGAGTGAGGTCAAGAGGGCTTTCTTCGCAGATCGCCCTCTAATTTTTCTTGTCTATAAAGAGTCTTATCTTAATCTTGATGAAACTAACCAGTCTCTTCC